>MU224983.1:2447928-2466584 GCA_018584345.1 Thuja plicata | reverse complement strand
AAAAAATTTGTTAAACTGAAACTATGATAAAATTAATGAGAAGTTAAACTTGAATAATTGAATTAAGTTTTAAACTAAGAAATAGATAAAATGAATTAAACTAATGGAGAGTAATTACAGATTTGACCAAATTTAAAAAAGATATTTATATGACTCAAAGAATATGAAAACTACACTAAAATTAGATAAATCACAGAGATATCATGAATCTCAAAGAAAATTTTAAAAAAAAAACTACAAAATACTAATAGAAGAAACTAGCTACAACCTACAAAAAAAGAGTTAGAGAGAAAATCAAAGAGTATCAGAGAAATAATATCAGAGAATATTTAATGATTACTGAGAAATATGCTATAAAAATAGATGTAATGATAACTTGCAATGAAATGATTCAATTGCAACTGAATTATTAAAATGCAAAGATTTGACTCTTTCAGAAACATAGTCCTAGTGCAAGGGTCATATCTCCCAAATGAACCATTGGATCTGGCTGAATTTCAAATATGTATTGAAAAACCTAATTACAAAGCCTCTCATTGGAGCGATTGACAAAATAACATCTGAAACAAAAGTTATGATCTACTAAGTACGGATCTATAAAACTGTCTTCAAAATGATAGTCACAGAATTGTTTAAATAGTTTGCAAAGAAGAAAATATGTAATAATAGAGATAAAAATAGAGATTTAGATCAATGAAAGAGATAATTTATCTAGAGATCTAATATCAGAGATCTAGTGTCAAGATGAAATATCAAAGATGCTGAGAATGAAAGGAAATCAGTAAACCAAATGTTGAAAACTAGTATAAATAAACCTGCACATCAAGCACTTAGCAGAGCGATAGAGATAATGTATTTAAGATTGAAATATACAAATCTAAAAATGAACTATAACCCTGCAAATGAGATAGTTAGAAAAATGCATGAAAATGCATGAGAAGGAAAGCCCTTGTGGTTACCCAACTGAGGGAGTAATAAGTATCAGATATAAATATCGATTTAAAGATAAAAATAGAACATGCAAATCTGAAATCTTCCCTTACGGTAAAAAACTTGAAAAAGAGATGAATGAACTTAGTTTGCAAAAAAAGAGAGAAATCCCTGCAAACAAAATTTAAATCAACAACAAAATCTAATTTCTTCTCCTCAATGGAGATATCTTTCACCTGTTCCCGCATGCACACTCAAAACAAGGATTAAACCAGCTCTGATACCATGTTAGAATTATAAAGTAAAAAACTAAAAAATGTAAGGAAGGAATCCAAGAGAGTATGCAATGGAAGAGATTTACCAAATACTAAGAGAAAGAGAGAGATTTCCCTTCAAGAGATCAAATACAAGCTCACCAAACTGCTCCAAGAACCAAGAAAAGAACACAAGGATTTGGAAGGGGGAAAAAAAGAAAAACCCCTTGTGAAGAATATGAATATGGCACAAGGCCTAAAGAATGAGAGAAATAAGCTCAATACAATATTGAGAGAAAGATGAGAATGTGAGAAGTGAGAAAGAAGAGAAGAATATTCAACAAGTGTGTGAGAGGCATCTCTTAAATAGAGATGAGTGGAGGAGTTTGCATGTAACTCCCATATTCTATGAATGCCACATTCATATTGTGTGTGAAAAATGTGAGATTCCTCTTAAGGAGGAATATCTATTTTCCTTATTAAAAGAATTACAAAATAGTGACATGTCCTCCTTCTTGGACTAGAGGACAAATAAAAATAAGGATACCTTGGTTTATCCTTTAATTACATAGTTTCAACCAAGGAAATATTAAATTCTAACAACATCACTCTAGAAAAGTCATCAACAAAAAGTATAAAATACCATTAACGATAGTATGATCTTGTTCTTGTAGGACCACACAGATCTGTATGTACCATATCCAAATTCCCTTTTGTTGAATAATCTTTTCTCTTGAAAGTGTTTCTAGTCTGTTTCCCCATAACACATTATCTATACATAGTGTTAGATGGCTTTATAATTCTAGGTAGATCTCTTACTGCTTTTTTCATACTTTCCTTCACAATGTTAACAAAATTAACATGAAAAAATCTTATGTGCCATAACCAACTGTCATCAACCTTTGCAATAAAACAAGAAGCTTTATATGTGTTCAATTCAAATAAATTACCTCTGGATTTAGTACCAGATTCTATCAAGTCACCTATTTTACTCTTGATGGAACATTTTGCATTGATGAAGTTCAGCTGATAACCCTTGTCCACTAGCTGTCCAACACTCAACAAATTGTGCTTAATTCCATCACCAAGTAATACATTGTTAGTGTTAGTCTTTCCATCCAAAGAAATAGATCCAATTTCAATAATAAGTTTAGGAGTATTGTCACCAAATCTAGCAACACCACCATCATGTCTTTTCAAACTCACAAACTTATTTTTGTCTCCAGTCATATGATGTGAACAACCACTGTCTATGACCCATTCAGATTTCTTTTCAACTCATGATACTAAGGATTTTTCTTCATGCATAGGTTCATCATCCTTAATAGAAATAAATCCAATTTCATCATAGTCACCATCCTCATCATCAGATATACCCTCCCTTGCATAATAACATTCTTTTTCCTTTGAGAATTTAGATTTGAAAAACTAAGGTTTGTGCTTTGGAATTCTTGTAGGACATCTAGATGCAAAATGACCGATCTTGTTACATGAAAAACATTTCAAAGGTAATTTTCCCTCGAAATTACCCTTATTTCTCTTTTCTCTTCTAGAAATCAATGCCATGACTTCATCTAGCTTCCTTTCTTCTTCATGTATTTTTTCCCATTCATCAACATAGGCTCCAAGTTCTTCTCTAAGGTCACTACTGCTTGTGCTTGCATTTCTAGGTAAAATTATTTTTCTTTTGTGTATGGTTTCTTTGAAGGCTGACTCAACCTTAGGTAAAGTGTCTCCCAATTATGTGGCTTCAAATATAGTTAGCTTTCCAATCAAAATCTCTCTAGTGAAGTTTGGTGTTAAAGGTATGATCTCCTCTATAGCCTGAACCTTGGTTCTATATGCAGGTGTCAAAGATCTGAGTATCTTTGCAATCACTTCTTCCTCACTCTAAGTTCCTCTAGAGTTCCTAATACTAGTAACCACTTCAGTAATTCTCTATTCATATGCTCTGATGTTCTCATCTTCTCTCATCTTCAGTGATTCCATCTTTGTCTTCCAGTTCTATAACTTTTCTTGCTTTGTAAACTTGTCTCCAACATATAGTGCTTCTACTCTTGTCTAGATTTCATGTGCAGAGTCCAAGTCCTTTACTTCAGTAAATTCTCCTTCTAATAGTGCATTGAACAAGGATTCCCTTGCAACCTTATTGCATGAAAATAGCTTATTTTCATCTTCACTAGTTTTCTCTAATTCATCCTCAGTCCCTACCTTTTCTTTATTCTTTGTTATCATCCAGTAATCAATTCCCAGACATAGCAAATGTGTTCTCATCTTGTCCTGCCAACTGTCAAAGTTTTTCAGATGAAACTTTGGACTATCCTTCCTGTAGTAAGTCATCTTTAGGATCACCATAATTTGTTAAAATTTCTTTCTGAGGACCAATATCTCTGATACCAATTGTTAGGAATAACATTCCACAAGACAACTAAGAGGGTGGGTGAATCAGTTGTAATATAGATTATTAAACTTTAAACTTCATAAACCAAATCTGCAAATGTAAATGATAAAACATTAAATGCCAACACCATAACACAATATTTATTGTCAAGGAAACCCTGTTAAAGGTAAAACCCCAGTGGGAATTAACACCCAAAAATAATGTATAGAGAGTATAGTACCCCTGTTAAAAGATATTAGCCTTGTTAGGAGCTTATTACAACATTACAGTACACAGTCCCTGTTAGGAGTCAAAGAAAATAGTAGGCACACTGCCCAAAGAAGGTTAAAGCCACCCTTAAGGATTTACAATCTGAATCAAGTGTATAAATAAAATACACATTCCAGTGAACTTTCTGATAACATCTATCTTTGCTTGGTTAGTTCCAATGAAGTATCAACTCTGCTTTGTATCCAGCAGTCAACAAGCTTCGTATATTCCACACATCTCTTTCCTTTTCTTTCTCTATCACACTTCTCCACAATAAGTTATCATTCATATGTACCCTCTTACAATAATTCATTAGGTCGGTCAATTAAGATTTCCTAATACATAATTAACTAGGTCGGCCAATTAATACTTTCTATCATACAAATAATTACATAACCCCTTGATAAGATACACATGATATCTATAACAAGTATACATCATTTACAATCCATCACATATACTTCCAGATCCGTAACTCATGCTCACAATTAATTTCACATGCTACATGTCTAAAATCAGCTAGGAAATAGGTCTTCTCCATAATACATGCCACAAATGACATCATTAGTATCCAAACAATAATTGAACTCAACCCATTACTCTAGTATATGCCAGGTGTCCATCATTAAGCTTGTAAGTTTTGAAATATCTTTGCCAGAATGATATACCTGAAACACAAAGACCTTCTTTGTCCTGAATCATAGTTACAATCCAGAAAACCAGTATTCACCAAATCAACTATAACATCCACAGTATGTAACATAGAGTCAAGCGACCTTAGGAATAAGGTCAGAACACATCCTTCTACATAAATCCAAATTTGATCATTATGAATCATCCATAGAGTTTTCGTACACTCCTAGTTAAGTAGCCAGTCTGTCTTCTCCATAGAAGTATATGTTGACATCAGTGACAAAACATGGATATCAACATCATGATCAGTAACCAAAACTGATATCATCCAACACCATTACCTTGAGGATGTCATTAGAAATGAATTTATTTTATGTGATCAAGAGTTGAAGAAAGAAAAGTGGGTAGCATAAAATAAATTGTTGGATTTCATCCAAGAAGAAGAGCCAAGTTATGATCCTTTGAAGGATTTCAAGCCTTTTAGAAATAAGGTAAAGGATCTTTGTGATCATTTCCAAGAAATCATGCAGGAATTACACCAAAAGTGGGAAAAGGTCAAAGTAGTAAAAAAACATATGATATATTAGAGAGATATTTTAATTATAAACAAAGAAAGATTACCTACCCGAGATATAGTTGCACATAATATTGTCTCTGTTAAGAGACCTAAGGTACAGATTAAAGATGGTTTTATGTACAAGGTAATACTGCCAGGTAAACCATCATGGAGTGATACTCTCAAGCAAGGTCAGGTTCTAGAGAAAATACCTTCACATTTACCACATTTTACATATGATTTTTCCTAGATAGAAAGAAAGCATCTGGAAGAAGAAATAAATATGAGAAACAGAAGTCATCTTGATGAATCTCCATAGAACAGTGGTTCTCATACTACCTTTCCTCTGACCGGTGAAGAAGTTAATGATGAAGTACCTAAATTAATTAAAAGGGAAAAGGGAAAAGAAAATTTTAGGATACTTCCACTTCCCCCTCATCATCAAATAAGATGAATCATATACCCATTGTGAATATAGATGACTCTCCTATCAGGGATTGACATTCCAACTCCCCAATCACATCTCCAAAATCTCAATGTTTAGATTCTCAAGAAGAAATGATTACTAAGCAATTACTTGAAATCTAGGAATAGGGGAATGTGATTATCACAGAGGAGGAGGTCCAATCAGGTATGCTTACTTTACCACCCCCATTGGAATGGGATGTTAGTATTGATGAGGTACAAGGTAGGGTAGTAGATAAGGTGAGTAGAGTTTCCTATGACAAGTACTTGTTAGATGATGCTTTTGTAAAGGAGGGACCTTTTATACATCTTTTTTTTGGTACCAAATTGTATAAATTCAATAAGAAAGTTGAAGAGAAATAGGTTGTAGAGACAAATAAGGATAAAAGTATAATTGGAGAGGTAAAAAATGAAATAAATCAGAAAATCCAAGCAATCACTCTTGCTGAAGGAAGAAAGATGATTGAAGAAGCAGGGGTTCTAATACTTACAGAATGGGACATTGATGGTGCCTTTTCCTTCCATCTCACTAGAAAATAAAATGCTCCAGTGTACCAGTCATAAGATGAATCCAAGAAGGCATCAATAGGGGCATTCTTCAACAAACATCATATTGCCTTAGCTATTTGGTCATTATCTCATGAGGGAGAAATAAATATAGATAGTAGTGTTACTTCTAGCTTCAGAGAAGGATTTGTGATGAAGAGGTTACTAGATACCTCTAGTATATAAGCTTCTTATCTTAGTATTAGTGTTGTAGAGTTCAATAAATTAGTAGCAGAAAAAGAGGAAGCAAAGAAGGAAAACTACAGAATTCACTATGAAGAGTTGACAAAGGCTTATAGAATCCAAGAAAAGAAGTTAATGCAATATGAGAGAGGCTCTTAACAAGTTGGATCAAATAAATCCATATTATAAAATTCTTTTGTTTCATCCCCCTTACCCTCAACTTCAAGAAGTGTCCTAGTTTTCCCCATTGTGGATTATCCAGCATCTCCTAAAACATCAACACATGATGAGCATGCATGTGCTATTGAACCTTGAAGAGAAAAATTGATGGAAATAATACAAGAATTGGAAGGAGAGTTGGGTAAAGAGAAGGATGAGTCCATGAAAAGAATGGAGGATGTCGTGAATATAGTGTTAACAGATATTAGTAAGAAAATGGTTAGAAGGATGAAAAGTGTACATCATTTATACTCTATTCTCAGCGAGGCATTAAGAGTATTTACTAAGGATATAAGTATCCTAAAAAAAATCTTTGATAAGTGGGTAAGAAGAACCCAAACATTAAGGAATATACACCTAGAATCTCAGTATGACAGTAATGTTTCCCCCTAATCAAACCTATTTATGAATTGGTGATTTCAATGCAAGAGTTCCATGCTTTTCCTAACACTGTGGAAAGGAAAGCTTTTATTCAGGGGATTCAAGGAAATGGAAAAGGATATGTTTCCATATATAATTGATGATCTAGGCAAAATCAAGAACTTGTAGGACTGGTTAGACCATACTACAAATATCCTAAAGGCAAAGGTGGATATCATTTGTGAAGATGGAGACAATGATATGTTATTGCATGTGTGGACAATGTACTAACCTGTCATTTCTTTTTGGAATAATTTGAGAAAGAAATAGATAAAGTTGTACTCAAATATGTGTCTTACAAGAAAAATGTTGATGAGGGAATTAAATTCAAATGGCCATCAGATTTAGAATATGCTAGCTGGAAGAAAAAGTACTTAACATGTATTTGAAGATTATTTGTTTCCTCCATAATTGAGAAATGAAGGAGATAAAAAGGATATCTCCTCAATTGAATGAAGTAACCATTTTGATCCCATAGGATATTTTCTTTTGTGAAAAGATTCCCAAGTTTTGTAACCGGGTTTTGTCTTTTTGTGGTGATGTGTTATTCCACGAGCCTAAAGCGTGTTTCTCCCTTGTGTTCTATACAAGGGAAAATCAAGGCATGAATGAAGGATCTCTAGGAGTCATAAGTTTATCTTTTTGGTCTTAGAGGTCAAGTTTGATAGATTTCTTGTCAGGGAAAAAATGTAAAAATCTTGTTACAAAAAATGAAAGATGTTGCACCATTGGCAAAGTTTTGAGATGTAATTTGATAATAATATATGAATAGAGTAGGAGCAATTTTCCTCCAATATCTCTCCTTTTGTTGAATTGTATGGATTCTGGATGATTTGAGTGAAGCATTTATTTCATTCATTTCACTATTGAAGGTGTATGCAAATATTTTGTTTCTTTCATTTAAGTAATCAATTAATTATTCATTATATTTTACAGATTCATGTAGTTTGTAGTAGGATATTGTAAGAAGTGTTAACATGAAATTTATCAGTAGAAATTATTACAAAGTGATAGTTTCTTAAGTAAATATTGTTATGAATTTGTTCATAAGTATATTTTAAGTTTTTTCCCAAATGATTAAGGCACTGATCTCTATATGAACAAGTCTAGTTACTTTCAATTATGATATGCTATTAGATCAAAAATTGAAAATATCATCTTTTGTATTGGTTTGAGTTGTTATAATTCTCATTTCAAGCTCCATATTACTCAGTAGTTATAGTACATATTTGGCTAATTTGTATTACTTTCTCTAGTGTATGTTGAGCATTAAGGAGATTTTTTGTTTTTCTCGAATGAAGTCATATTAGTAAATTGTTGTACATTAGCATTTGAAGGTGTACCCATCTAGGTCTTGTTGAACCTAAAGTGTAGAAGGATTTCTAATCCTTGTTAGTTGGTCTAGAATCTAATTGTGCTTCAATAATTGAAAACTTTCCATTTCATAGAATTATTTATTAGAATTTCTGGTTTACCCTTTGGGAGAACCAACAAGGTGCTTACAATTTAAAATGCTACATTTATCCCCCACTGTAGTAGGAGAATGACTCTACACACAGACTCACGATAAAGTAGAAGAAAAAGACATGAGAGAGATATTATCAATGTGAATGATTGGAAAGAGATAATACATCAAGAAGTTGAAGGGAAAAGTCTCCAAACCAAGGATATTAACTCATACAACCATGTGCACGGGCACACACAAAATTATAAATAAAAAGATAAATTAAAAGAAAAACAAAGACATAAATAAAAGAAACACAACACAAAGGGGTTAGTACTAAAAACAAAGGCTCCAAATCAGCTAGTTTAAGGTACCTTGTGTATCTTATCAAGGGTCTATGTAATTGCTTGTGCATTGGGGAAGTCTTAACAGGCCGACCTAATTTCTTGTTGTAACTTGTATAAAAGAAAGTAGCATCTTGGTATGAAATGTATGGAAGGGATGTTGCAAGCACGTGGATGAAATTTTTTCTGGATGTAGAGCGTTGATTATATTTTTAATGCACTTCATTTGAACTATATAAGAAAAGCAATTTTTTGTCAGTTAGTTCACTATTATATAAGTATACTTTTATACTTATATTTAAATAGTGGATCCAGAAGGTGGGTTTAACCTTCATATTTGAGCAGTCTACTTGGGTAGTGAGCTCTTCATTTAATTTAACTCTTAATAGACACTGTCCTTCAATAGGGACTTTGTACTAAATGTAATAATCAGCTCCTAATAGGGATAGATCTCCTTATCGAGATACAATATTTCTAGTGCATTATTTGTGGGTATTAATTCCCACCAGGTTTTTTTCCCTTAACGTGGTTTTCCTCGACAAAAAATACTTGTGTTATGGTGTTGTTCTTGAAGTGTTAAGATTTGCATTGAGAAATTGGTTTATAAGTTTAAATTTTAAATGTTTGTGCACATAACTGATTCACCCCACCTTCCCTCTCAATTGTATTGATAGACTATTATTCCTAACAATTGGTATCAGAACTTGTGGTCCTCTAAGAGAAAGCTTAATAGATTAAGGTTATCCTAAGATGGCTTACTATAGAAAGGAAAGTCCAAAATTTATTGTTGAAATTTTTGAAAGTTGGAAGAACAAGATGAGAACTCATCTGATCTAATTGGGAATTGATTAATTGATTACTGGATGATTATAAAGAAGGATGAATTAAGCAAGGTAGAAGATGAATTAGGAGGTGCTATTGATGAAGAAAACAAATTATTTTCTTGAAATATGGTTGCAAGAGAAGCACTAATAAATGCACTCTCTAAGGTACAATTTATAGAGGTTAAAGATCTTGATTCATCTCACAAGATCTAAACAAGGCTAGAGGCTCTATATGAAGGAGATCAGTACACTAAGAAGGAAAATTATAGAATTGAAAGGCTAAAATGGAAAATCTAAGGATGTGAGATGACGAAAATTCCAAACCATATGCACAGAGGATTACAGAGGTTGTTACTGAAATTAGAGACTCAGGAGGAAAATATACTGAAGATGAAGTGATCCCAAATATTCTTAGATCCTTAACACCTGTCTACAAGACTAAAGTGCAAGTGATAGAGTAGATCATACCTCTCACAAAAAATTTCAACAGATACATCGTGATTGCTAAGCTAACCACCTTTGAGACCACAGAGTTATAGGATGCATTATCCAAAGTAAATTCTGCATTCAAGGCTACTCTTCATAATAATAAAAAGACTTTATCAAGCCTTGTGAGCAATATCAGAGGTAATAGACTTGTAGAGCTTGGAGAATATGTTGATGATTGGGAAGAAATAGAGGAAGAAGAAAGAAAAGTGGATGAACTTGTGGCTCTAATAGAAAAAATGGAAAGAGAGGTAAGGGTAAATTTGAAGGAAAATTACCCCTGAAATATTTTTCTTGTAATAAGATTGGCCATTTTGTATCTAGATGTCTTGCAAGGGTTCCTAAGCATAAGCCTAAGTTTTATAAATCTAAAAAATACAAGGAGGAATACTACTATCCTAGTGAAGGTGTGTCTGATGATGATTCTGTGAATGATGGGAATGAAATTGGATTTATTACTATTAAATATGATGAACCTATTCATGAAGAAAAATCCCTAGTCTCACATGTTGGAAAGAAATCGGAATAGATCATTGATATTGGTTGTTCACATCATATGACATGTGATAATGATAAATTTGTTCAACTAAATAAACATGATGGTGATGTAGTTAGGTTTCATGATAACACTCCTAAGTTTATTATTGGAATAGGATCAATCTCTCTTGATGGAAAAACTAACAGTAATGATGTCTTACTTGTTGATGGAATTAAGAACAACCTGCTGAGTGTTGGACAACTTGTAGACAAGGGATATCACTTACAATTCAAGGATGGAAAATCTACTATTAGAAGTTATACATGATATTTGATCACATCAGGTACAAAGACAAGAGGTAATGTGTTTTAGTTAAATACTACAGAGGCAAGTTGTTTATTGTGAAGATAGATGGAACTTGTCTATGTCATAGAAGGCCATGTCATACAAATTTTGATAACCTTGTGAAGGCCAGAAACACTAATGTAGTAAGAGATTTGCCAAAAGTTGTGAAGCCCACTAACATAATGTGCAAATAATATGTGATGGTAAAACAAACTAAAAGAAACTTTCAGAGAAAATCCTTTTTAGCAAAAGGAAAGGTTGATCTGGTACATACAAATTTGTGTGGTCCTACAAGGACTAGATCCTACTAAGGTGAAAGGTACTTTATACTTTTTGTTGATGACTATTCTAGGATGATGTGGGTTGCATTTCTCAGAGAAAAGTATGAAGAATTTGATAAGTTCAAGATTTTGAAAGAAAAAGTTGAGAATGAATTAGTTCTAAAGATAAAATGTTTGAGGTCAGACATAGGTGGATATTTTACATCAGAATTTTTCAATGCTTACTATGAAGAACATGGGATATGTAGATAGACTTATGATCCTAGGACACCACAGCAGAACAAGATAGAAGAAAGAAGAAATAAAATTATATTGGATGCGGCCAAGACAATGTTGCTAGAAGGTAATGCATCTCATATGCATTGGAGAGAAGCAATCAATCATGGTGTCAACACTTTGAACATAATTCAAATCAAAGTAGGAATTGATAAGACACCCTATGAACTTTGGTTTGTTTATGCTCCTACTGTAAAATACTTCAAAATATATGGTAGCAAGTGTTATATCAAAAGAGTTGATGAAATTGAAAAATTTTATGCTAGAAGTGATGAAGGAATTTTCCTTGGCTATTGTACTAAAAGTAAGGCTTATAAATGTTTCATTTTAAGATTGAGAAAATATTTGAAAGTGCTAATGTGAAAATTGATGAGAGGTTTCAAATTAGAATCCCAGAGAATGGGAAGAAAACTGAAAATCAAGAGACAAAACAAAATCTTGAGATTGATAATGAAATTCAGACATGCTTGGATGAGCCTATAGAAACCCAAAAGACACAAAGGTATGTTAAGATAAATAATCCTGAGAATCATATCATTGGTTATGTTAATAAGGTCATCATGACAAGGTCTAAATTTAAGAATGAGCTTTATTTGATTTCACAAGTAGAACCTAAAACTACTAATGAAGCATGTAGAGATGAATCTTGGATTAAGGGAATACATGAGGAACTAGACCAGATAGAGAAGAAAAAAACTTGGGAATTGGTTCTTGGACCTAAGGACAAGAATGTAATTGGAACTAAATGGGTTTTTAGAAACAAATGAATGAAGAAGGCATGGTTGTAAGAAATAAGGCAAGACCAGCCTACAAAGGCTATTCACAACATGAAGGTATATATTTTGTAGAAACATTTTCTCCTAGAAAGAAGTAAGGTTGTTCCTTTCTTATGCAACACATAAATATTTCAAGGTGTATTAGATGGATGTGAAGTTTGTATTCCTGAATTCTCATCTAAAGGAAGAAGTCTACCATGAGCATCCTGTTGGTTTTCCTTTGAAAAATGATGGGGACATGGTTTTGAGGTTGAAAAAGGAATTTTATGGATTAAAACAAGCTGCTAGAGATTGGTATGCTTGGTTAGATAGGTATTTTTTACAACATTGTTTCAAAAAAGGTTACACCTTGGTTTCAAAAAAGGTAGTGTGGATAGTTATTTGTATTTGAGAACTTGTGAAGATATAAACTTGATTGTTTAATTCTTTGTGGATGATATAATTTTTGGAGGCAATGATGAAATGAGTAATAAATTCTCTAAGGAAATGAAAAGTTAATTTGAAATGTCTATGATTGGTGAAATGAATTTCTTTCTTGGTTTTCAAATTACTCAAAGTAAACATGGAATTTTTATTTCTCAAGCTAAGTATCTTTAGGAGTTGCTAAATTTTTTTGGAATGGAAGATTGTAAACCTGTCGGAACACCCATGGTTAATGGATGCAAGCTTACTACTACTGATGAATATCAAAAATATTTCATACAAAATGCAAGTCCATGCTTGCAGGTCTGTGGTATCTAACTCACACTAGGCCAGACATAGCTAGTGCAATTGGAATTGTTATGAGGTTCCAAGATGATCCTAAGGAGACTCACCATGTTTTAGTCAAAAGGATATTCAAATATTTGAAAGGGACATCAGAATATGGTCTATGGTATGACAATTTAGATGATTTTTCATTACAAGCTTATACTGATGTAGACTGGGTAGGAAGTATTGATGATAGAAAGAGTACCAGTGGTGGAGCATTTTTCCTTGGGAAAAAGTTAGTTTCATGGTTGAGTAAAAAATAGGATCGTATAGATCAATCTACAATTGAGTCAGAGTATGTAGCTACTGCTTTAAATTATATACAGATTGTCTGTATGAAATAGATGCTGAAGAACATTGGTGTAATCTTTTAAGAGCATGTTGTTATTTAATATGATAATACAAGCATAGTAAACATGTCAAAGAATCTTGTTATGCATTCAAAGACCATGATTTAAATCAAATATGATTTTTTGCGAGACAAGGTTGCAAAGAAGGAATTCAGATTAGAATACATCAGTACAAAGGAGCAAATAAAATTTATATTTATAAAACCTTTTCCAAAAGATGACTTTGAGTATCTCAGAGGTATTGTTGGGGTGCGAACCCCTCCTTGTGAGAACTAGATAATGTAGGAATACACCATTCCAGTAGTTATTAGAACTATATTATTCTCTAGACTTGATTCTTGGATCCACTCCTCAGGGGGAGTGATCACAGGAACACAATAGAACATATTTGGGTGATCAAGCACCTAGTTTTTTGTAGGTATGAATATTTGAAAAAGTTACATCTTACAAAGGTGGGATGTGCAGAGTAGGAAAAGAGATATGGCACCCTTTTCCATTGATTTCAAAGGGGGAGAGATATAGGTGAAAAACCCTTACTACTTTAGGGGAAGATGTGAATAGGATATAGAGAAGATTGTATTAGAAAGGATACATTTTGATTTGATGGTTTTTCTCATATGTTCCAATAAATTCCAAAGGGGGGTATTGTTGGAAATTTTTTTGTTTTAGGTGTTGACATTCATTTTTTGTCGTTGATGTCAACATATGTTTCATTTGGATGCATTATAATTTTTAGAAAGACTGGTTATCACAGGTATAGGCAAGATTGAAAATTTTGTATAGACATTATATGGTGTTTAGGTATATGTGAGCATGGAGTTGTGCACGGGGAAGTATGTACACCTTATATATAAGGTTTGTGGATTTCATATTACTATTTGTATGAGTTATAGTTGTTTTGGTGAGGACTAGTTACAGAGTTGTGACAAAGGATTATAGCAGAGATGGTCTTTGAGTTTTTGGGACAACTTAGATGCGAGAATGAGTTATTGTATGTGAGCTTAAGGAATTATAGAAGATACATGGAAAAAAATTATTTGTGATTCTTGGGTCACTAGATTTTTTAGGACATCAGTTGTGGTGTGTAGACTAGCGAAGACCTATTTTGGGCCGACCACATAGATGTGGCATGCTTAGTGAATAGAAAGTGTGAATTATGAATCTTGGCACATAACTGATGATTTGTATTTTTTATTTACTTGTTTAAGGTACCATTTGTATCTTAGCAAGGGTCTATGTAATTTCTTGTGCATTGTGGAATTCTTAAAAGGCCGACCTAATTGCTTGTTGTAACTTGTATAAAGGAAAGGAGTGTCTTGGTGTGAAATGGATGGAAGGGATGTTGCAAGCATGGAGATGAAATTTTTTCTGGATGTAAAGAAGTGATTATATTTGTAATGCATTTCATTGGAACTGTATAAGAAAATAATTTTTCTATCAGTTAGTTAACTGTTATAAGTATACTTTCATACTTCTCTTTGGATAGTGGATCCAGAAGGTGGGTTTAACCTTAACATTTGAGTAGTGTGCTTGGGTAGTGAGCTCTTCATTTCTTTCAACTCCTAACATGGTTGAAAGGACTCCTTATAAGGTTTGTCCTTTAACAAGTACTTTTTACTAAATGTAATAATCATCTCCTAACAGGGCTAGAACTAGTTATATGGATATAATATTTATCGTGCATTATTTGTGGGTATTAATTCCCACCAGGGTTTTTCCCTTAATAGGGTTCTCCTTGAAAAAAAATACTTGTGTTATGGTGTTGTTATTGATGTGTTTAGATTTGCATTGAGTAATTGGTTTATAATTTTAAAGTTTAAGTGTTTGGGCACACAACTAATTCACCCCCCTCTCAATTGTACACAATTGTACAGATATACTATTATTCCTAACATGCTCTTCGTGTTACCAATCTGTGGTTGGGTTTCCAATTAGTTTCCCAATCTACTGGTTGGTTTTTCTAAGCTTGATTGTGCCAAATAATTTATACGTTTGAGGCCAACCTTATTGTATGATTGCATATCTTATTGTTTGCATTGGATGATGATCCATTTATTTTGGGTCGTGACCTAATTGTTGTAACACAATTTCTTATTCTTTGAAAATGTGATCTTTTCTAGGCCAACTAATGATTGTGATTTTTATTTAACCTTATGGACTTATTCCTAAGGGCTAAGCGAGTTTTCATAAGCTTATCTAGTGCATCTTGGCTAGGTTTGTAGGATTTTTTTATCATAATCAGACATGTATGTCTGGCATGTGAGACTGCATGTTGCAGATCTATTAATATTGATTGACTAATGATAATTGAAGGCTGAACTCTCATTTTCTCATTGGTTGCTTTTTGTTCTTGTTGTTTCTATTGTGTTGTGTTCTCTGCAAGGATTAGACTTATATTTTGATTTTTCTCCATCCTTTCCTGCATCAAGTGGTATCATAGCAAGGTTTTGCATCCTTAGGGTTTTCTTGTGGGGTGATGGTTGACTAGAGAATCTGGCGAATAGCGATTGAGGATTGTATAGATGGCCATGAGAAATGATAGAGGTGGATTACAACATGTAGATCCAACTATTTTCGATTTTTTGAGGAATATATCTTCAAGATTAGAATTTTTAGAGATAGTCTAGAGGAGAGAACAATATATATAAGATACAAGTGATGAAGAAGGATATGAAAAGAATCAAAATGAATAAGTAGAAGGAGAAAGACATGAAGCAAAACCAGAGTTGAATCAAGGAGAGGAAAGATTCATTAGGGAATTGACTAATGTTAATTAGAGACCTCATTTCAACCCACCTGATTATCATGGTAACCTAGATTCTGACGAGTTGACAGATTGGATCACAGATATGGATAAGTATTTTGGGTTTGAAGGGAATAATTAAGAAAGGAAAGTGAATTATACTTGCACCAAGTTGAAAGGACATGTCTCTGTATGGTGGGAAAATTTGTAGACAGATCGACAAAGAAGAGGTAAAGACAAGATCGAATCATGGGATAGGATGGTGAACAAGTTAAAAGACAAGTTTTTTGTTGCATACTATCAAGTAAGTTTTCTTATAAATTTGTAGAAATTGAAGCAAAAAGATCTAAGTGTTAAGAGTTACACTGAAGAATTCTACAAGTTGAACATTAAATATGGTTATGTAGATGATGAAGCTGAACAAGTTGCTTGCTACCTTAATGGTTTGAGGATGTCAATCCAAGATGAAGTCAGTCTAGTGCAAATTAGGAGTGTGAAAGAGGCTTATAAGTGAGCCTTGAAGGCTAAAGAAAATCTTAACTGAAGGCAGGAGTGGAGACAAAGAGGTAGAGGTGGAAGATTTTGAAGATGCAGAGGTATTTATATTGTAGATAAGAGTACAAATGAGCCAGAAGTTAAGGACATTGATTGGTATAGGAGGAATGATAGGAATTCCTATCAATGTGAAGGGAAACGAAGTGGTGAAATAAGGAAGTTCAGTGGCACTTATTTCAAATGTGGTAAATCAGGACATAGAGCCTTTGAATGTGTTAGGGTTTTTTCTTGTTGAACCTTCAATAGATGCTTGATTAACTCTATGACTCCCAATGTTCGAATATACTGACTCAAGCAAGAGAAAACACTAATTTATGAGGGTTTATGATAATATCTGGGGAAACTACTATCACCTCCTTATTTTTAGGTTCCACAACACCCAGGCAGGTATTACCTATATATGATTATTGTCTCATAGTGTTAGTAAATGTGGATACTAATTTGCTGCTTGTTTATTGTATTATCTTATAACTTACTCTAAATGAAAATGAAAACAACTTAACACAGAGTTTAGCCATGACAACAATTGAAAGGATAACAGAAAATAGTAGTGCTTTAAGGACATTCATCCTTCTTCCTTTTATAGTTCTTTGAACTTAGGAGGGGCAACCTATTTCAATCCTCTCTCAAAGGGATTAGTAAAATGAATTGTATATCTTGATACAATTGCTTGAATTTATATGTATATGACTGTGAATGTAAGAGATATGTATATTTTGAATTACTTGGCTGATGATAAACTACTTGACAGATTTTAGACTAGTGCCTATCCTTGGGGTACAGAGTCAAAAGATGAAAAATCCATAGGAGAGGTAAATAAAGATACTATAGATTGCCTTACAACCTATATGCAACTTGAGTAAATTACCTTACAAATTACCCTGTCACTTCCATACTATTGTATCAAATCTTTAGATATTGTTATGCTTCCTGAAACTACTCACAAAACTTAGTTCTTCCCTTGAAAGAAACTTGCAAGCAATTAGATAGCTACCTTGTAACCAATATGCTTAAAATGCCTTACAGATTAAACATAAAAGAGCATACACAATAAGTAAAGAGACAACAATAAATATAGGAGAGAAGTTGCACTGTATTTTATTTATATTTTTGTTTCATACATGCAAAGAAAAAAAAAAATCTCAAAGACTCAGAAAAAATTCTGTAGTCTGGCTTACAATTATATTTCACCACCTTCAAAATGTTTACAATATGATCTATATATAGATTCAAACCATCTTGGAATCCTTAAGACAAGGATGCAGTAAGATTTGGATGGTTTGAGAAACCTAACCCTAAATACAGATAAAACAAAAGACAAGAATAGTCCAAGCGGTGGAAAGACAAAAATAGAGAATGAAATCTAATTTGCTCCTTTATCTTTATGTGAACTTTGGCACCTTTGTCTATTTATTTTCTAGATAGAATCTGATGTTTGCAATGAGACCAAGTGACCACCATGTTAGGGATTTTTCTTGTATGAACCACAGTGCTTGAAATGACTACTTGAACACCATGCCTTCTAATACTGATTCAGAGACAAGAAAAGCCTAATTGCTAAGGACGGGATAAGGTCCTTATTCGGTTTTGAGCTCCACATATACTCAGGCAGGTTTTACCTTTTACAATTGCTGTTTACATAGTATGTATTAATGTGGACACTGATTTACTATGTACCTTTGTTAAAACAACTGATAAATAACCTTGCAAACGACCAAGCATAACCAGATGCAAGATTTAACCATACAGACTATGATTGTAAATATAGCAAATATCAGTGATACAAGGATTTTCATCCTTCTTCCTTTTACTGTAGGAGGGATAACCTAATGATTCACTCTCCAAGGAATCACTAAAGTGGACACTGTCCTACTGACATAGGTCCCTACTGAGTTTAGTTTGTTTTTTCTTAGTAACAAGAGTATGTTTAATTGAAATGATTTTTGATATTGGATGAGGAATAGACTGCAAACTATACTTTAGACCAGTGCCTATTCCTTGGGCAAAGACTCAATGAAAACATGAATCAACAGAGATAAACTAATAGAGATACTGTAGAGTGCCTTACAAACTACATGCGGCTGAGATAGAGTGCCTTACAAACTATCCTCTCATATACATACACCTGCATCAAATCCTTATCAGAAT
>MU224983.1:2342518-2425204 GCA_018584345.1 Thuja plicata | reverse complement strand
TTGTCAAATTTGGCCTTGTAGCCCTGTTTTGGGAAGTGACTAGGAAACTTGGTGAAAAGTTGAAAGAAGTGTGTTTAGGACCTGGTGATTGGTCTTAAGGCTTGTTAGAGGTGTATTACCATCAGAGAAAGGTGGTAAAGTAGTCCTTGAAGTCTGATTGAAAACCTTAGCAATTTGAGCAGTTGGATCCCAAAGGGCTAAGAAGACAAACCTTCCACTGTTGCACTCTGCATCACTCCTAGGCTTTGCATTATTGGGTATACAATCCAATTCTCAAATCCACAGAAATCACAATCTTTAGCAGTGTAGTTCCACACTCTAATCCAAAATTGAATGAGGTTGGGCTGATTGAAGTGAAATCTTTGGGGTTCAAATTTTGTATATCCATTATGGGGTAATTGAAATAAAGCAATAAAAGCATCAAAATAGAATAGTGCAGAAACTTGGGCTCTTTATCCTTCTTCTTAATAGCAATAAAACCCTCATGCATCCTATCAATGATACAATGGATGTAATCATAACTAGTACTTGTGTACACATCCTGTATGTCTAAGGTAATCATCAAAATACCTACATTTATCCTTTCTGCACCTCCATCAGTCCCTAGCACTCTACACAATGCATAGGAAATGTATTTCATGTAGTGGTTCATATCTTTGTAAAAATAAGGTGCCAAACCTGGTAGTGGGGCAATATAGTTCCTTGTCTCCTTAGGCATGTGCCTCTTTATCATATTCCTAATGACTCTAGATTGCCTTTCATACCTCTCCTCTTGTTTTTTGAGGTTAATTTCAGTTGATGTTTGGTAATAGAGGTTAAATGCTTGCATAAATGAATTTCTACTCAAAGCAAGTAACACAGTCCCATCATTTTTCTTAATTATTTTGCTAAGTTCATCATAGTTGTTTGCTAGGGCCAAAATGAAATCAGTATCTACAAACACATTAGGAACTAACAATCTACCTAGTCCATATGTCCAAGGGTTTGAGATAGGCACAACTTCATCACAATTTTTATAGAAATAATTGAACAAGGAATAACTTGATGTTCCTTGTGTCTTCCCATCTCTGATGTTGAAGAACTCATCAACCAGGATATTAGCATTTGATTTCTTATTTTCTGTAGAACCTGGAAATAACTTCAGGAAATCATCTGAATAATTCATTTTTCCCTTGGCATAATTGTCTAAATCATCATTCCTTCCACTTGAGGAGACCACACTCTGTGCTTGACTCATCTTGTTCTATTCTGCTCTGCTCTCAATTCTTGATACCGACATTGAAATAAATCTATCACAGGAAACCCTTACTCTGGACAGAAATGTATTGAAAATAATTTGAGAGCACTAAAAATCACACCAATTACCTTGAATTATATTAGAAAATTTGTTCAAATCACTCTTCCCATAGGCAACTATTCTCCCACTTTTCTCAGACATAGAAAACTTAGCAAATTCTCCGCTCTGAAATTCTAAAAGAAAGGTAAGTAAAAATAGAGAAATGATATCATCTATTTATTGTCAAAATGATCAAGGTAGGCAGCTAATTATTGAAAAATCCATCATTTATGCCTTCAATTTTACACATTGTGCCATTAATATTGATCTCTAGTCGTAGCCTCTGATCGTGACAGGAAATTTCATTCAAATGAATGACAGATTGATAAAAATTCTTATTAAATTTGATCAAAGGTTACAAAATGACATGATTGGATTTTTTTAGCAACCTTTCCACCTTGTTATAACTATTCTGCATTCCTATTAGCTAGTGAATTTTCAATCCTAATATGTTAGCATTAGCTTTAACTCTTCTTCAATGTATTTTTCATTTTTGTTATCTGGCGACCTAGCGACCATGCTTTGTCTCCATGTCGCTTAACATTTATTTTAACTATGATTTATTTTAAAGATATGGTGACAACATGTATCACTTTACCTCAACTTAACCTTAGTTAGCTCCTGAAAATCACACGACTGAAGAAATCCAAGTCACTGAAAGAAATTCCTAACTCTGAGTTTATCAGGCGACACCCTGTCCACCATAGATTTCTTTTTAATCAGACGCTTATCGCTAAGTCTCCAAATCATACTAATTCTTTATGAGACTTCACAACTCAAACCTATGTCACTTAATCGCTATATGTTTATAACTTGACCATTTTATACTAGAGACTTAGAAACTTAAGCATATGATACCTTTAATTTATCAACTTAATTCATTCTGGAGACTTGGCGACTATAGTGTAATGTAACATTTTTTTCCTTCTATCTCTAAGTCACTCAATGAAATTACCTTTAATATTTTTATCTAGAGACTTCTTGAAAACCAGTGATCTCTCATCTATCATCATCCAACAGCTCTGCTAAGTCTCTGAATCTTTCATAAAAACCCTAATTCACTTAGAGAACTAGCAACAAGAGTGATATATTCCCTTTAGACTCTTATTCACCAGATGACTAATTTCACATTCTGAGACTACGCAACTGCATACTTTAGTCACTAAGGTTTTTGAACATGTGTCTCCTTATTACTAATTTTCTCCTAATCACTGAAAGAATGTTAGCTTGTTAGAACTGATCAGCGACCATGCGACAATTGCTTATCTCATTTTGTTTTTGCAGTTGTCTCAAAGTCTCTTAACCCTTTATCTTAACTCACTTTCTATTCTGAGACTTGGTGACTATGTAATATTTTAAACTCACCACTTAACTTTGATTTGATCTGGAGACACCGTGACCAAAGGAAATCAAAGTCACCAAGCATTTTTCTAATTGCAGGGTTCATTCTGAGACTTTCTGACCACCATTAGATTCTTCACTAGATGAACAGTTGTTGCTTAATCTCTTAACCATTTTGGCATATTCCTTTTCTCTTGGAGATAACATGACAAAGGCATTCCACTGAGTCTTTAAATATAATGAAATATTCTTATTTCACTCAGAGACTTGGCGACCCCTAAAAAGGCACATGACTTATTTCATAACTTAGGCTCGAAAAAGGTAACTTTAAAACATAACCATGACTTTGGAAATTAGGGATTTTTTCAACTTTGAACCTTAAAAAGACTTTAGGGCTTAGGGTTTTACCTATTTCAAAAAAGGGATTACCTAAAACATAGGATTTTAACACTTCACTAGTTCTAAGGCCTAAAAACCATTATTTGCATGGAAACACTTTAGCAAGAACAAGCAGATTTTGACATTAATGGCTCTTACTAACAGGGAACTTAAAAAATTTCACTAGCCAAACTACAACCAAAAATACAACCAACAGTGGCTCTATCTATAGATAGCTAAACGCAAGTTTGTGGAAAAGAATCACAGAATCTCTGGTTGCAGACCTCTTATTTGGCAAAGAGTAAACTACTTCTTAAAGGGAAACACACAACAGAAGGGAAAACCTACCTATATATAGTATGATACAAAATTAATGTACATAAACCTTTATCTTTTAGCTGAAGAAAGGCTTCAAAAATTGTGAAACAATAAAAGGACCAAGCCATAAAGATTCAAACTTTTTATGCCTTTATCTTCCGATCTTACATTCCATTGGAGCACTAGGTCACCAAGTTGGAACTTTCTGCAACTTGCTCTTTTATCAATATGAAATTTCATTTTTTGTTGTAGCTTTATATTTTCTTTTTGTCCTTCTCTTCTGATCTCATCAAGTTTAGTCAACTGCAATATTCTTTCCTTCATTGGATCTGAAACTTCTAGCTCCTCTTCTTGTATGAACTTGTATATAGGTAACAAATTATTTATAGGCATTCTAGCCTGCAGACCATATACTAACTCAAATGGTGACCTACCAATAGCCTTTTTTACTGTTATATTGTCAGCCCATAGGGCTAATCTCAACTTTGTATGCTAGGCGCTCTTGTTCTTTTCTAAGGTCTTCTTTAAAAAATTTAGAATACTTTTGTTACTAGATTCTACCTGGTCATTTTCCTGTGAATGATATGGGGATGAATAAAACATTATAATCCCATATTCATTCCAAAATTCCTTGATCTCATCAGATTTGAAACACATGGCATTATCCATGACTAGTTTGGCTGGGACACCAAACCTGGTTAAAATATTCTCCATCAAAAACTTACTAACTATCTTACTTGTTGCTTTTATAGTGGGGATAGCCTCTATCCACTTAGTAAAATAATCAATAGCCACTAATATCCAACTATGTCCTCCACTAGACTTCTCTAAAAATTCTCCAATAAAGTCAATACCCCACATGGAAAAAGGTGCCTCAGTACTTATAGGATTTAACAATAAGGCACCTGAAAACTTGAGCTTATTTGAGAATCTTTGACAAGGCTCACACTTGCAGACAAATGCATGGGTATCTCTAAGAATAGTGGGCCAATAATACCCTGCCCTTAAAATCTTATGAGCAGTAGTTTTTGCAGAAAAATGCCCACCACATATTCCAGCATGCATTTCATTTAATATTTTGTGAGTTTGATCTTTATCTAAACATAACAGTAGCACACCATTCTTATCCTTCCAAAATAGGTCTCCTTGAATCAAGGTGTACTTCTGAGCTTGCAGTTTCAGACTTCTCTTTTGATTTTTTGACATATTCTCAGGACACTTGGTATTCTTCAAAAAATACACAATATCAGTATAAAATGGTTGCATTTCCATACTTGTGACTATTTGATCTTGTGTCTCTGTATCATTTACTTGTACCAAATCCAAGTTATCTTCTGTCATGAGTTTAGCCAAACCCTGACCTCTTATTACCATTTTAATGTGGATTTCAAGATTAAATTCATGTATTCTATTTATCCACTTACACCTCTTATCAGTGACTTCTGACTGAGTAAGGATATCTTTGACTGCTGAGTGTGGAACATATGCTTGCACCTTTGCATAGACCAAATATGGTCTAAAATATTTCACAGCCTTTACTAGAGCATATGCCTATTTCTCCATCATCTCATAATTTAGCTCTGTTGACTGGAGAGATTTACTATAAAAAGCTATTGCATGCTCAAATCCTTTTTCATCTTTTTGTAGCAAAACAACAACAATTGTATGATAAGATGCAAATGAAAATAGAGAAAAGGGTTTACTATAATTAGGTGATTTTAGAACAAGAACCTCTTGCACTACCTTCTTTATTTTCTTAAATGCCATTTGAGCTTCTTCATTCCAATTGAATTTTGCATATTTTTTCAGCAAATTTATAATAGGTTTAACAATTTCTGCAAAGTTTGCTATAAATCTTCTAACAAAATTTATCTTTCCTAGGGAAGATTGAACACACTTTAAATTTTTTGGAGAAATGACCTTTTGTATTGATTCTATTCTTTCTAGGTCTATTCTTACTCCATCTTTAGACACTATGTGTCCCAACAACTTTCCTTCTTGTACTGCAAAGTGACATTTTTTAGGATTGAATGACACACCATACTCCAAAGCTTTACTAAAAATTTTGCCTAGGTGTTCACAATGATCCTCAGCTCTTTTAGAGTATGCAGTTAGATCATCTTGATAAAAAACCATGAATAAATCAATAAATTCTTTAAAAGAAACAGCGATGGCCCTTTGAAAATTTTCTCCTGCATTTATCAATCCAAATGGCATTCTGATATAGACATATGTTCCCCGAGGAGTGGTAAATGCAGTCTTATACTACTCTGATTCTTTTACTAAAACTTGGTTGTAGCGAGAGAAACCATCCATCATTGATAGTAGCTCACAACCAGTCACTTTGTGTAACATTGCCTCCATGTTAGGTAAGGAATAATTATCTTTTAGTGAGGCAATGTTTAGATTTTTGAAATCCACAAATAGTCTGATGTCACCATTCTTTTTTTTGACTAGCACTAAATTTGAGACCCACGTTGAGTGTCTAATAGGATGGATAATCCCAACATCTTTTAATTTCATCAATTCTTGCTGCATTTTAGGAGCCAACAAAGGGTTAATAGGTTTGTTTTTGCCTAAATGGTTTTACTTCTGATTTTAGTGGAATCTCATGTTGGAAAAGGTCTTCCCTATAAGCCTTTAGGTCTTCACATGACCATGCAAAAACATGTTTATACTTTCTCAATAATTTAATCAAATTTGTTCTAATATGGGAATCTAAAATTTTTCCAATGTAAACAACTTGAGGACTGGTTTCTGATCCTAAATTAATTTCTTCTAAGTCCTCAACCTTAGCATTGCTTATTTTTGCTGAATGGTCATTCTAACTACTGAATAATGCTTCAAGTTCAACTAGACCCTTAGGAATCTGATTGGACCTCAGTTGGACAACCTCATTTCCCAAAACATAGTCTTTACCATTATTATTTTCCAGAAAAGTATTGCAATCTATGCATTGATTCTCATAATGGTCTAGACACTACATGAATCTCAAAATGTCTTGGTCATCCTGAAAAACTTTCTAGTTGTATATATTATCTGGGACAACTGGTCTTGTCTTAATTCAAAGGATTGATACCCCATATAAGGTCTGATCATCAGTTTTCAGAGTAACATTTGCTAAGAAATCTGCCATTATATTCTTAGACTTTTCTATCCAACTTATATCAAAGGCATCAAACATCTCTATCTGATCCCAAATAGCATATTTATACATTTTCAATTTGTCATTTTTACTGCATATTTGGATCTGATTTGGGCTACCACTAATTTAGAATCACCATGATAAACCTTTAAACATTTGATTCCATGTTTGATGGCAATTTCTAGCCCTAAATATAAAACTTCATACTCTACAGTATTATTTGTATAGTAGAAGACTAACAAAAAGGAATATTTACAAGTTGTACCTGATGGAGATACTAGTAATACACCAGCTCCTGATCCTTCTTTCGAACAAGCTCCATCAAAATACATTTTTCACAATCCATCACCTTGTACAATCAACTCTTTAACCAGTGGATCAATATTTTCATTATGATGATGATGGTCACTCTTCTATACTTTGAAATTCTCCATATCCACATCAACACAATAAATAATGTTAGTGTCTTCATACCATTCTATCATGTGAGGATTCATACCCTCTCTTAACACTTTAACATTATTTCCAGCAATATTAAAAGTAGCATATGATAAATCACATTGTATACTACCTCCCACTGAAGCCCTCCACTTTCTTGACAGTAACATGCCATAGTGTGGTGGTATGTCAAAAACAAGAACATTCATAGTTAACACCACATCAGGACATATTGCTAATTTGTAAGACATGGCCTCAATGGTACCTGTTGATTCTGTTCCTTGTTTTGAAGGTCTACCCTGAAAAAATTCTTAGGGTCTACGATTTTCCTGTACCCGGAAGCTAAAGATTTATTGTTGAAATCATTTACATCTCTCTGCAATTTGTGTTTTTGACCAAAATCTAGTTTTAAATGTCAAAAGCCCTAAAATGTTCAGTCCAGGTTCTATTTTTATGTTACCTTTTTTATATTCTAAGACAACTTATTTGCATGTGCTTAGCACCTTCTCGCTGAGTCTCATTAGAAAAATAGAATATTCTTTATGGTCTTGAGACTTAGAAGAAAGCTTTGGTTGCGTTGTCTCTTAATGAAATGGAATATGCCAAAATGGATATAAGACTTAATGCAGACCGTTCATCTCAGAAAAGATCCAATGATTGCCACTTTGTCTCTTGATAAAAGTGGGGTTAGTCATTTCGTTTGGTGACTTTAAGTTTTATTCAGTCGCGTTGTCTCTTAACAAACCCGTGATTATAAGTTAACTTCATCAGTTAAGACAAACAGTGTTGTCGAGAGGTAGCTTGATTAAACAAAGGTTAGTGAATTTATCCAGCGACATAGAAAAATAGCAATCGCTAAGTCTCCAGATATAACCCAAGGTAAAAAAAAAGTTAAGAAGAATTCTTTGTTGTGAGGTCTCCATAAAATGAAAGGTTAAGTCAGTGTACCCTGTTGGTGCTATTTCCTATTTGAATTGTGTCTTCTAATTCTCTTAGGGTCCCTTGTCATTAGTGGTGTCGAAGGCTTTGAAATTAGGGTTAAAATTATTCTTATGCCTCTGCAAACTTTCTTCTTACCCTTAACCTAGTTGAAAATGGTGGAAAATGTCTAAAAAACCCTAAGTGTCTTGGCCGATTCTATTTTCATGTTACTTTTTTAGTCACTTAAGTTACCTCAAGTCATGTGTTCACATTAAATGGGTTTTTTTTTAAAATACTATGTTATCCTAACTTCTTTAATAATTCCTAAGTCATGCCGCTAAAAAATCCCTTTTATATCATTATCGTATGTGGTGAGCAAGTTGGTTTTGATTGAACGGCCCGCTTAATGGCTTAGTCAAAAGGTAAACAACATTTATCAGTTAAGAAATTAAGTGGTGGTGACGCATGTCCTTGGTGGGGCTGAATAGTCATAAAGGTTCAAATTTAAACAGTGGGCAAGTATGAGAAAATCTGACAGCTCACTTAATGGCTTAAAAGAAAAGTGTGCAACATCTATTGGGTAAGCCATTAAGCGATAGCGACGCGTGTCCTAGAAAGAATGTGGGTCCAGTCGTAGACAGCATAAAGGTTTCTAAAGCTCGAAAAGATCTAACAGTGGGCATAATGACTTATACCCAAGATGCACGACATCTATCATACAAGCCATTAAGCGGTGATGACACCTAGCAACTGGTGGACCTGAATATTCAGAGTTGGCAAGATTTTAAAAGGTAGTTAAGTTGTTTTATATCTAACAGTCTTCTTAATCACTTAAAAGGAAAATGCTTGACATCTAGTGAGTAAGATATTAAGCGGTGTTGACACGTGTCCTAGGTAAATAGTTTTTTTTGGGAAAATAAGATAGCCATCAGATGCAGAAAATGATGTCCAAAATCTACAACTCAAATTCAAAGTTGATAAAATGTGTTGTAGAGAGCCATTCAGCCGTGAAATGGAAGCCTATGAATTAATTATAGAACGTGTGGAAACTCCAGTCAAATTCAATTCGAAAGACTGATTTGATTGAGGCCATAAAATTGATTAAGTCAACTTGTAGTCACAATGATTCATCAAAATCATTTGAGCAAAAATGGGATTGCAGAGAAAATTGGCTTCACGCGAATACTATAAAGAACGGGTAAGATTTTTTGATTCACCAGCATTCATATTGTTAGTGGGATTTGCAGTTCAGAAAGGTTTTTAGAACTTTGTCTCAGAATTTAAATCTCATATTAAAAGAAAAACCTTAGATTCAGAATGGCCCCAAGAGTTGAGATATCTGGAGAGGTTGATTATCAAAAAAGAAATGTTAGGGAAGACTTGTTGCAACAATTGCCACTGTCCATAGGAGACACCACTCAAATTAAAAGGGTAGTTCCACCACATCCCCGTTTCAAAATTAGAGATGGGTTATATGATTCTGGTAGATGGGTAAAAGATGTCAAGACCAATTTTGATGGCCTTACTCTGTTCAGAATAGCCTATAGCCAGAGGAATGCCCCTACCCCAGATTGTAACATTTGGGAGTTAGATGTAGGAAAATTGATAGCACCTAGTGTGTTTATGGACATTGATTTGTTCACTTTAATTGCAAACAATTATGACAAGGTGGCTAGGGTTGTTAGGCATACCCAGGGAAATGTGCTATTAACTATATTAGCTAATGAAATCAGAAGGATCTTCAAGCTGACTGACACCTCAATACACATGGATGATATTGATTTTGAGTACTTTAAAGAAGTATACCAGACTCAGAGGGAGTATTATAGGGATGAGACATTAAAGGGGCACTTTAATAAAATAGGAGACTCGGTTGTAGTAGGACCTAGGACCCCAGAACCTTTCAAGTTGGATCTCTTTAATGGAAAAGCCAAAAAATTGTACAGTGCTCTATGCCAAGTTTTGGGGGTAGATGAAGATGTAACAATGCCTGTCCATATAATGCTAATGGTTGTTCAAATTCTGCATCCCCACATGTCAGTAGTATTTGATTTTGCATCTTATATTACCTAGGAAATGGATGAGGGTCTAGTAGGAATTTAGGATAGCAACATACACAAACCAATGGGATGGTATTCCCTCGTGATGCATATGTTCTTGTTCAAAAATGAAGACTTCTTTGAGGAAGAAATGGAATTGACTAAGTTCCAAGGTGATGAAGAATTGCCTATTCAGATGTGGAGTATTGATCTGTCATGGGATAGGAAGAGTGCTAGTTATGTTTATTTTGATAGGGTTTTTACAACTAGACTCAAGTCACTGCTGTGCAATCAAAATGCTAGAGTCCACATTGAGATGATGAGGATTTTGAGGCCTATGGAATATGCCCTAGAACTAAAAATTGCTCACAATTGGGGAGATCTAATTTTGTACCATTTTTCTACAGTAATTAGGGTTTATGGATTTAGGGGAACCCCTTATGTGCTTCCATACAGAGTCCCTCTCAAGATTGGAATAGCAGAGATCATAAGGAAATTGGGTGGGCTATAGGAAGAAGCCCTGACTGGAAAGATGAAGGGAAACATTTTTCCTACCCTCACCAGAGCACATCATTTCATCATAACCAAAGGTGGGTAGACACAGTTTGACAAGTATTTTGAGCCTTATCATCTAGCCACGTCTGTATCCAGGCATACAGATAATGAGGACTTTATCATGGGTATGTTCAGGAAAAGGACTAAATGCTTGATATTAGAACATCATTTCAACTACCATGAGGATATCATCAGAAACATTTTTGACCTTGGTATCCAGGAATTCAGGAACGAGAAATGGATGGCATACAAGAAGTCTTTGGACTTTGTACATAATTTTGATAAGACTTATGATCCTTTAAAGGAATTTTTCCCATGGTCTTATAAAATTGACTCCCTAATGAATATATTTGAGGGGATCATACAGGCCCTAAATGAGAAGAAGCAGAGGCTAATTGAAAATGAACCAGAAAAGGCTCTTTTTGTTTTGAATAAATTTCCACAGGGAAGAATACTCCCACCGGGGGATTATGTAGTGTATAAAAGGAGAGGATACACTACTATTGCACCTAAAGCTAACAAACCTCCTTAGCATAAAGGAAAGAGGCCAGTAAGTGTTGATATTCAAGAAGTGCCCTCTCCCAAAAGGCAAAGCGTGGAAGCAAAAGAACAAGAGAGTGAATTGTACTCTCCTTCCCAATCCGCCATGCAATATGATGACCAAGCCATTGCTGAGAAATTGGTGCAATTAAGGAATGTTGGTGAAATTGTTGTCACCACTTAGGAGTTACAATAAGGGATGCCAAAGGCACCTAAACATACAGCAGTTGAACTCACCGTAGCTAAATTTACTAGCAAGGAGTTAGATCCTATAACCAAGCAAGCCAGTGATGAAATCTTGTCTGATGACAATTTCATTAAAACTAGGGCATTCATTCAATTTATATGGAGATGCCATATTGATGAATTCAATCATAAGTGCCAAAAGCTACAACAAGCCTAGCCCAACTCTGCTAAGGAAGATATAGAAAAATAATTCAAGTAGGAGATGGTATCCAATTTTGATAAGGTCACCCCTGAAGAGGGTAGGGAAATGATTAAAAAGCAGGGAGTTCTCATACTACCTCAATGGGATTTAGCAGATGCAGTAGTTTTCAATGCTATTAGGAAACAAGAAAAACCCATGAGCACTACTGCGACATCAATTGGTGCTTAGTTTAGTGAAGACCATGCAGCCCTAGCAATTTGGTCATTGAAGAAAAAGGACAAGAGGAGAATAAAGGAAGGTGATGATATTGAGGATATAGGAAGCCTAATTATGAAGAGGGTTGCTGACACTTTAGAAACTAAAGCAGCAAACCTCGTTGTTCAAATAGCTATTTTAAGCCTAAGGGTAGCTAAGAAAGAAAAGGAGGCTTATGCTAGCTTAAATGAGAAGTATGAATTTGTACTTAAAGCCTACAATGAGGAAAAGGTCAGATCCTTGTTGAAGGATAATAGAATAGAAGTATTAGAGGGTAAGCAAAAAATCCAACTTATGCCCCAAGGGGTAATTTCTCAAGAACCTCACCAACCCTCTTCCTCTATTCCATTTGTGACATATCCCCCATCCCCTACACCTTTGAGTCCCATCACCCAAAAAGCCATTGATGCCAAAAGAGCAGAACAAGAGGCTGAGAAAAATAGGTTGATCAGTGAGAGATCAAGACTAGAAGGAGAGGGAAAAAGGGATCTTGAAGACCCCCTACATATAAAGAGGCTGAGGAATTGGTGAAACAAAAATTTTCTGACCATATATTTTCCAACCTCAGGAGGTGTGCTAGTGAGGTCAACCTTTCTAACCTTTATGTACTGGGAAAGAAGATTGCAAGCATCATAAGAAAACATGATGATGGGAAGGAATAGTGGGATCTAATAGTGAATAACTAGAAGGGGAAGGAAGCCCATGTCAAATATTTTTACTCTCTTTCAAAGGAGAAGAATAATATTGACATCATCCTGAAAAGCACCCATAAATGTCTCAAATTGATGGTTAATTTTGACATTAAGAAGAACATGGTCATCAGGAGGGTAACAAATTTGAGAGAAGAGTTCTCTAGGGATAGATATGACATGTTTCCCAACATGTTCAAAGAGGATGGGAACATAAAAAATGAAGCCTTATGGCTAAGACAATTGAGTGAAACACTAACTAGCAGAACCAAAAGTATTGTTACATTGGGAAATACTAGCTGGTTTGTGTTAACTATTGATATTTTAAATAAAGCCAAGGCATTTTTTGAATCCTGGGAGGCATAATTTGAGAAAGACAATGTTGATTGGGAGGAATTGAATATCCAGAAGGATGAGTTTCTCAGTTTCAATTGGCCAAATGATGAGGTGTTCACCACATGCGTTAGCAAGTATGGTATAGTCACCCCGATAGCATAAGATAGTAAATATAAGGGGACAGAAAACACCAAAGAGGTTGAGCAGTTTGAGAAAATTAGATATTGGGGGCTCTGTATCAGCAAGAGGAAAAATTCCAGATGACAAGGACCCAGCCACCTCAAAACAACTTCAAGCATTCAAGCGATCATAGGACAAAGGGATTACATGGCTTATAACCAAGATTTGTTATTCCATCCGCCTGAAATTTTGTCTCATCTGTAAACTATTTTTTGTCCTCTAGCCTAGTCATCTGTAGCTTGTTGAATCCTTATTTTCCAAAAGGATTCTAGGATGACTGTGGCTGTCTATAAGTAGTAAGTTGTAATGTTGTAATAAGGATGGTAAAAATAAAACTACAAGGTAGACTTATGAATTGTGTCTGAATGTTGTTTTTTGAGTCTTTTGAATGTACTAATATCAAGCTTACAATAATAAAATACAATGGAGTCTCCATTTTGATACCAATGATGTCTTCTTACATTTTCTCTTAGTTCTTGTATGTTCAATTTGTAAGGCATTTTGAGTATACTGGTTACATGGTAGCCATGTCATTGTTTATGAGTTGGTTTCAAGGAAAGTTTTGAATCTTGCAGATAATTGCAGAGGGTTAGGGTTTATGCAAGAATTTGATACAAGGGTATGAGGATGAGAGGATAGTTTGTAAGGAATTCCATCTGAGGTTTATTTGTATTTCCATTAATTATCCTTGATGTATGTTTCTTTTGTTCTGACTCTATGCCCCATGATTAGGCACTGGCCAAAATGCTGACAAGTGGTTGTTATCATCAATCCAATTTTAATCAATCTTTATATTTTTGTTATCTCAAATACATGTCTAGCTAATTGTGTTCATTAAAATTCATTTTAGTGATTCCTTGAAGAGTGAATCAATAGGTTAGCCTTCCTAAGCCTGATGGCATAAAAAGAAGAAGGATCACAAATCCTTAATCCATTGTTAAGATTATTGAAAGATAATACTTTGTCAAAGGTGCACCTGCCTGGGTATGTGGAGCCCAAAGTGTAGAAGGATTTCCATCCTTGTTAATTAGCCTTTTCCCTGTGAGAATCTAAATTGTGTATTAGAGAGTCTAGTAGTCATTTCTATTATAATTGATTCTACAAGAAAAAGAGCTAACAAATTGGCGACTCTACTGGGGATTTGCAATGTTCTCAGAGTCATGATCGTGAAAGCATTAGTCCTTACCATATTGAGAATTAGTTTGTTTTTTCTCATAATAATTAAAGTGAGTTTATTCTTCTTATCTATTGTGGCACATTGCTTGAAGGTCTTGATTCTAAAAATGATACAAATTTTGTCTCAATTAGAATAGTTGGTAACTCTAAAATATCTAATCTAGCCCTTTGTTTGTTTTCAAGAGGAAATCCACTGAATTGAAAATATTTGTAGTTATGGGTAGTGAAAGATCATTTTATTGAAGTTACCAGGTGAAGAATTATCAAGCCTACTCTATCTACAAAGTTCCATATTTTCTTATTTCTATAAGAGGAAATCTGAGATAGGACAAGGTGTTTGATCTCTACATATATTAGTCCTCTGAAAAGAGGTGGCGACTCTAACCTTTGTGTATTCTAGTATTGCACAGTGAAATATTTGTTTGTTCTGTGAGATGAGCCGACAAAGAAATACCATATCGTATTCCAAAATGAATCCTGAAAAGGATCTTGGAGAAGAGCTCCATATGCCTCAAATGAAACAATGGTCCAAAAGAGGGGCATCTAAACATGATTTCCAACACGCCTCTGAAGGAAGAATGGATATCCCCATTTCAGAAAGAAATTCATCTTCATCTGAGGATGCAGAACCTATGGGACCAATTGATGCTTATACAGATAATACCAATTTTGATCCCTTTAGGGATGGAGAAAATACTGACATAGGGTTCTTTCCTGCGGAAGAATATCTTGCTCCTGTTGAAAAAACATCATATGATTCTGATAAGTTGTAAGATGAGATTGTCACTTTGAAAAGAAAAAAGAAAGAACAAGAAAAGGAAATGGATGAAGCAGACGAAAAATGTGGGCAAAGGATATATGACTTATTATTGGAAAGAGAAGAACTCTTGGCTGAGACTAGAAGGAATGACCTCAAGACTAAAAGCCTGAATCAACAAGTTAAAGGTTTGAATCCAGAATTGTTTAGTAGCCTCAATGATTTGAGAAGAAAAGCCCCAAATAGAATCTAAAACCCTGACAAGGATGAGTTTGAGAAGGAAGGACCTGTCATTAGGCAGTTGTTCCCATATGAGAATGAGTGAAATATGAAACTCAAAGTGACTACTAAAGATGCCCGTGACAAAGGTAAGCAAAAATTTATTGGTATCAACATAAATGAGCCTAAGCAGAAAGTTTCCAACCTTGAAGGGATACCTCAAATTGATTTGGACACTGAACAAGCTAGGAAGGCTAAAGATGACTTGGAAAAACAACTAGAAAAGTTGGAATTGGAGGCTGCTGTAGCTGATATGAAAATGAAGATAGCCTTGCTTTATGCTACAAATAATACTACTGCAAGTAGTTCTATGCATGTGAATCAAGGAATACAACAATTAAATACTTTTGTTGATCTAAATGTGAACAATCAAGGTGATGCTCCTAAAGTCCAAAAGTGTGGAAAAAACCCAAATGTTCAAAACTCTGGTCCTAGTGTAGCTTCTCAACTTGTGGGTCTTGACCCAAGTTTTCAAGCTACCAAGCCCAAGCAGGGTGTTCCCCCACCTGTTCAACATCAAGGAGGAACTGCTGGACCAAATGGTAACAACAAGCTGGGGAATTTCCAAAGGAGGCCTATCTGCATGAACAAATACAGAGCTCTCTTCTTTGAAGGCATTTCTAGTCACCCTAATGTGATCCCCAATGAGGTAAGAGATAGGATCCCTAAGTTCACAAGAAGTAATGTTGTTACTTGTGAGGAGCATTTAAAATATTTTAGTGATAAGATAACTGACTTTGAGATTGAAGATGAGGATGTCATTATGAAACTTTTTGTTCAATCTTTAATTGAAGATGCTAGGGATTGGTTTAGAAATTTTCCTAATGATAGTATTGCTTCTTGGGATGAATTTGTGAAGTCTTTTAGGGAGAAGTATAGAGAGCATGTTAATTCTGGATACATGTTAAATGAGTTTAATAACATTAAGAAGTTCTCCAATGAAAGTATGGCTGATTTTAACAGTAGATTTCAAAAGGCCATGAACAAATTGTTCCAAGTTTTGAGATTAGATGAGGAAGTATGCCTTACCACTTACATTAATGTTGTTGATGGAAAAATGTCTTATCTTCTCAGAGATAAGAACCCAACTACCTTAAGGGATGCTTACAAAATAGCAATTGACATTGAGAGTAATAGGAGAGCATCAGGGAAATTGGGGAAGAGGGAGGACAATAAACTTTGGAAAGAAAAGGGAATCAGCCAATAAAAATGTCAAAGAAGATGATACAGTGGATAAATTGGTGAGTGCGGTGAAAGACCTTGCTACCAAGATGGATAAGAATGATAGGAGGGTACCAAGATAATAAGTATACTAACCAAAGATTTGACAAACAGCCTAACCTGAGGGATTATCCTTACAAGACCAATTGGAATAATGGCAAACCTATCCCTGAGGGGCAAGATAACCCAAAAGAAAAAGAAACCCCAGATAAGGAACAGTGCCAACTATGTTGAGAACATTCCCTGGTGTGATGCTTGAATTATGCCACACTCTTCCTATCAATGTGTAGTAGCTCAGGCTCTATTTGACCAAATAGAAGAAAGAGAATAGGAAGGCCCTGCTATCAAAATGTTCATAGTAAAGAAACCATATCCATGGCTTCCTGATATTGCTTCATCCTCTGATAATTCATGTGCAGAGGATAATTATTGTTTTATAAACCAGTTACAAAATCCAACCTATCAAAGTGATTAGGATGAATATGTTTCACAGGCAACTATAAACACAGTGGGTAATGATAGTTCACAATCTCATTTTGGGACTCCTACTGATGAAGAAAAAAGGTCTTTAACTATTGCAGCAATTAATCAAGAAAGAAGTGATTACAACTTAAGAAATAGAATAGTACAACTAGCTCAAGGCAAGTCTACCCCTGTTTATGTTAGATAAGACTCACCGTAAGTAAATGAGGATCTTCATGCTAAGGAAGATGACAATGATAAATGTGGGAAGCAAGAAGGATCTTCTCATGATCATGCTTGGGGGGGGGGGGGTATCAAAGGAAGAATTAGTACCAAATGAGAAACTCAAGAAAATGAAGAAAATAAGTGATATGCCCCCTGAATCACCTCATTTTGACATGAAACATGCTTTAACCCAAATGAAAGTCTCAATCCCACTTATGGAAATGTTGAAAATAAAAGAGCATAAAGAAGCTACTCTAGCACTATTAAAAGGAATAGATGATGTATCTATCCCTAATCATGAGGAGATACCTTTGACACAAAATAGTGCTAGAGAAGATGGTCCACTAGTGAAAGGAAAAGTAAAGAGCAAGGAATTTTCTAACATTTGTATTGGAAATATAATAACCCAAGAACCACTGTTTGTTGATCCATTCTATGTCACCTTAATGGTAAATAGTTTCTTGGTAAAAAATTGCATGACTGATTCTGGAGAAGCAACAAATGTGATGTCTTATCATGTGATGAAAGAATTAGGCCTCCAGATTACTACATCTATTGGGAGATGCTATGCTATGGATAACAGGGAAGTTCCTGTGATAGGAACATTGAAGGATATTGAAGTAAAAATTGTTTCTTTCCCTGAAGCAACTTATAGAATGGACATAGTGGTAGTGGAAACTAAACCATATTATGGTATTCTTTTATCAAGGCAATGGGTAGCAGCAGTAGGAGGAAAGATGTAGTTAGATTTATCCTATGCAACTATCCCTGTAAATGGGAATGAGGTCAAATTGTACAAAGAACCTTGGTCATCTATTATGGTTGAGGTGGTCTTACCTGACCAATTAAATTGTTGTATGAATGTTGACATGAAAAATTTTGTTATTGAAGAAGTTAAGCCACAACTAAAGAACACTGACCCAATTGTGGATGAATTGTTGCTACAAAAAAATGGGCTATGGAAAATGTATTTTGATGGAGGATGTTCAAAAGAAGGATCTAGAGTAGGAGTCTTGTTTATATCCCCATCAGGTATCACTTTCAAGTATTCATTCCTGTTAACTTTTCAATGCACAAACAATACTGTCAAATATGAGGCTTTGATCTTGGGAATGGATATTGCCATCAAGCATGGTATTAAATGTTTAAAAGCCCATGGAGACTCCCAGTTAATTATATATTAGATTAGGGAACACGATGTTGCTAAAGATGACAGATTAAAATTATATAAATATGTTGTCTGGGATATGATATAATTCTTTGATGCTTTCAATATCTTATGGGTAGAAAGATCAAATAACATAATGGTAGATTTCCTGGCAAATGTTTCCCTAAAAAATAATGATGCTACTCTTACTGGCATGTCTGTGGTTGAGATAAAAAGTAGGCCAGCAGTTCCTGACAATATTCATAATTGGCAAGTTTTTGAGGATGATGATGATATCCTCAAGTTTATCCAATGTATAGATCAATATGATGGTCAAAAGATTGATTGTGAACCTCTAGTGTCAATTGTGGACAATAAGGAGTATATTTTTTATTAGGAAGTCATCCAATTAGATACTAATCACATTCCCAAGGGGTTGGTTGAATTGGAATGCGTGTTCAACATAAATGACAACTATAGGACTCAGAAGTCCAATGCCAAGGTGGGAGAATTAGAGGAAATTAATTTGGGATCTGAAACATCTCCCCAATTAGTTTACATTAGAAAAAAATTGGACAACAATGTGAGACAAATTTAATAAAATTGCTAAAAAGGTACAAATATGTTTTTGCCTAGTCTTATGATGATTTGAAAGCCTATAGAGAAGATTTTTTTCAACATGATGTCCCTTTAAAAGAAGGCATTAAACCATTCAGACAAAAATAAAGGCCAATCAATCCATTACTGGCTACCAAGATGCAATCAGAACTGATGAAGCTAAGGGATGCATGCATAATCAAGCCTATTAGACATTCATCTTGGGTCTCTAACTTAGTCCCTGTAAGAAAGAAAAATGGGGAGATAAGGTTGTGTGTTGATTTCAGAAATTTGAATGTAGCCTCATTGAAAGATAATTATGGACTACCTAACATGGATGCTATGTTGCATAAAGTCACTGGATGTGACTTGTTATCTATGATGGATGGATTCTCAGGATACAATCAAGTGCTGGTTAAATAATCTGAGTAATTCAAAACAGCATTTACTACCCCTTGGGGCACCTATGTATATGCTCGTATGCCATTTGGGCTAAAAAATGCTGGTGCAACTTTTCAAAGAGCTATGGATGTAGCCTTCAAAGACCTCATAGATGTTCTGGTGGTAGTGTACCAAGATGATTTGACAACTTTCTCAAAAAGAGCAGAGGATCATTGCAATCACTTGGAAAAGGTCATGATAAAAGCACTAGAATATGGGGTGTCTCTTAACCCAAAAAAGTGTCACTTTGTTGTTACTGAGGGGAAACTTTTAGGACACATAGTGTCAAAGGAGGGGGTGAGGATAGATCCTAAAAGGGTTGAAGCCATCCAAAAGGTACTTGTTCCCAAGAACTTAAAATGTATACAATCATTTCTAGGGAAGATTAACTTTGTTAGGAGATTTATTGCCAACTTTGCAGAACTGGTTAAACCTATTGTCAAATTGCTAAATAAAAATGTGAAGTTTGAATGGGGCCAAGAGGCTCAGTTAGCCTTTGAAAAAATAAAACAAGCTATTCAAGAAGTACTAGTCCTTGTATCCCCTGATTACACTAAGCCCTTTTCTTTGTTTACTTTTTCCTCATTCCATACTATTGCAACAGTCTTATTGCAGAAGGATAGTGAAGGATTTGAGCACCCCATTGCATTTTTTAGTAAATCATTTCAATCAGCTGAATTAAATTATCAGATGATAGAAAAACAAGCTTATGCTCTGGTGAAGGCAGTCAAGGCTTTCAAGACTTATTTGGTGTGTGCAAAAGTAAATGCCTATGTCCCTCATGCTTCTGTCAAAGACATCTTTGTTCAAAATGAAGTGACAGGAAAAAGATGTAAGTGGATAAATAAAGTCCAAGAGTTTGACATAGAAACCCATATCACTAAGTTGGTGAGGGGATTAGGGTTGGCTAAGCTGATGATAGAAGAAAATTTGGATTTGGTCCAAGTAAATAGTGTTGGAGTAAAAGAGAACTTCTTGACAATTATTGAAATGCAACTCTGGTATACCAATATTGTTTACTTTCTGAAAAATGCTAAATATCCAAATAACTTAAATGACAACCAAAGGAGGAGTTTGAAATTGCAATCACAAAATATGTTTTTTTGCAAGGTGATTTGTTTTGGAAAAATAGAGATGGGATCTTGTTATTATGCCTTGACAAAGGTCAATCAGAAAAGGTATTGAAAGAAATGCATGCTGAAATATGTGGAGGGCACTATTTTGCTAGAACAATAGCCCATAAAATGTTAAGGGCTCGATATTATTGGCCTTGCATTTTTCAAGATGCTCACACTTTTGTCAAGAAATGTGAGCCATGCTAGAGATTTTCAAGCAAGATGAAGTATTCAAGGGCATTGTTATTAAACCCTGTAGTAGCAGAGGCTCCCTTTTCTATGTGGGGAATGGACTTTATAGGAGAATTTGCTGAAAGATCAAGTGGAGGCCATGGCTGGATTTTGCTAGCAACTGATTATTTCACAAAATGGGTGGAGGAAATCCCAACCAAAAGGCAACAAGTACTGTGGTTATTGAATTTATGATGGATAATGTAATTACAAGATTTGGTGTTCCCCTTAAATTGATAATGGATAATGCCATGTGCTTTAGGTCTAAAGAATTCACTGACTTTTTCTCTGATATGGGAATTGTTATGTCCTATTCATCCCCATACCACCCTCAAGCCAATGGTCAAGAAGAATCCAGTAATAAAAGCATTTTGCAAATCTTAAAAAAGACCTTAGAGGGAAAAAAAAGAGCTTGGCATGTTAAATTGAAACTTGCCCTTTGGACTGATAGGATTACTATCAAGAAGGCCACTGGAAAGTCTCTCTTTGAATTGGTTTATGGTGTTCAGGCAAGAATGCCTATCAAAATTTTTTTCCCAATTTACAAGTTTATCCAAGATGAAGAAATGGAAATTTCTGAACCCATGGAAGAAAGGATGGTTCAGTTGGTAGAATTGGATGAAATAAGGAGAGAAAGCCAAAGAGAAAACATCAAACTACAACAAAAAAATGAAATACATTTTTAACAGAAGGGTAGATGAGAGAAATTTTATGCCTAGTGATTTTTTATTGCAATGGAATACCAGGGCTGAAGATAAAGGCAAACACAAGAAATTTGAATCACTATGGATAGGGCCTTTTGTTATATCCCAGATCTTTGGAAAATATTCTTATTTCCTCAAGAGTCTATATGATGAAGAACAGGAATTGCCAGTGCATGGACAATCCCTGAAAAATTTCTTTAATTAACCTTTCTTCTCCATGCATAGTAGTATGTATTATATGTATAGGTGTGTTTCCTTTCTATTGTGTGTTTATTTCTAGTTTTAGGTTAGTCTAGTTTGTGGTCTGCTTCCCTAGAGATTTGTAGTTCTTGTTATAACCTAGTGTTTAAACATCCTTAGAGAGAGCCACTGTTGGTGCTATTTACTGTTTGAATTGTGCCTTGTAATTCTCTTAGGATCCCTTTTCATTGGTAGTGTCCAAGGCTTTGAAATCAGGGTTAAAATTATTCTTATGCCTACGCAAAGTTTTTTCTTACCCTTAACCTAGTTGGAAATGGTGGAAAATGTCTAAAAAACCCTATGTGTCTTGGCCGATTCTATTTTCATGTTACCTTTTTGGTCACTTAAGTTACCTCAAGTCATGTGTTCATGTTAAATGGGTTGTTTTTTAAAAATACTATGTTATCCTAACCGCTTTAATAATTCCTAAGTCATGCCGCTAAAATCCCTTTTATATCATTATCTTATGTGGTGAGCAAGTTGGTTTTGATCGAACGGCCCGCTTAATGGCTTAGTCAAAAGGTAAACAACATCTATCAGTTAAGTGATTAAGCAGTGGTGATGCATGTCCTTGCTGGGGCCAAACAGTCATAAAGGCTCTTAGTTAAATAGTGGGCAAGTATGAAAAAATCTGACGGCTCGCTTAATGTCTTAAAAGAAAAGTGTGCAACATCTAATGGGTAAGCTATTAAGCGGTAGTGATGCGTGTCCAAGAAAAAATGTGGGTCTAATCAGAGACAGCATAAAGGTTGCTAAAGCTTAGAAAGATCTAATGGTAGGCATAATGGCTTATACCCAAGATGCATGACATATATCAAACAAGCCATTAAGCGGTGATGACACCTGGCAGCTGGTGGACCCGAATATTTAGAGCTGGCAAGAGTTTAAAAGGAAGTTAAGTTGTTTAATATCTAATGTTCTACTTAATTGCTTAAAAGGAAAATGCTCGACATCTAGTGAGTAAGCGATTAAGTGGTGCTGACACGTGTCTTGGGTAAATAGTTATTTTTGAGAAAATAAGATAGTCATCAAATGCCAAAAATGATGTCCAGAATCTATGGCTCAAATTAAAAGTTGATAAAATGTGTTGTAGAGAGCTGTTAAGCCATGAAATTGAAGCCTGTGAATTAATTATAGAATGTAGGGCAACTCTAGTGAAATTCAATTCAAAAGACTGACTTGATTGAGGCCATAAAATTGATTAAGTTGACTTGCAGTCATAATGATTCATCAAAATCATTTGAGAAAAAATGGGATTGTAGAGAAAATTGGCTTCACGTGACTACTGTGCAGAACGGGTAAGCTTTTTTGATTCACCAGCATTCATATTATTAGTGGGATTTGCAGTTCAGAAAGGTTGTTAGAACTTTGTCAAAGAATTTAAATCTCATATCGAAAGAAAAACCTTAGGTTTATAATGGCCCCTAGAGTTGAGATTTCTAGAGAGGTTGATTATCAAAAAAGAAATGTTAGGGAAGACTTGTTACAACAATTGTCACTATCCATAAGAGACACCACTCAAATTAAAATGGTAGTTCCACCACATCCCCATTTCAAAATTGGAGACGGGTTATGTGATTCTAGTAGATGGGAAAAAGATGTCAAGACCAGTTTTGACAGCCTTACTCTGTTCAGAATAGACTATAGCCAGGGGAATGCCCCTACCCCAGATTGTAACATTTGGGAGTTAGATGTAGGAAAATTGATAGCACCTGGTGTGTTTATTGACATTGATTTATTTACTTTAATTGCAAACACTTATGACTAGATGGCTAGGGTTGTTAGGAATACCTAGGGAAATGTGCTATTAACTGTATCAACTGATGAAATTAGAAGGGTATTCAAGCTAACTGACACCTCAGTACACATGGATGATATTGATTTTGAGTACTTTAAAGAAGTATACCAGACTCAGAAGGGGTACTTTAATAAAATAGGAGACTTGGTTGTAGTAGGACCTAGGACCCTAGAACCTTTCAAGTTGGATCTCTTTAATGGTAAAGCTAGAAAAATGTGTAGTGCTCTATGCCAAGTTTTGGGGGTAGATGAAGATGTAACGATGCATGTCCATATAATGCTAATGGTTGTTCAAATTCTACATCCCCGCTTGTCAGTAGTATTGATTTTGCATCTTATATTGCCCAGGAAATGCATGAGGGTCTGGCAGGAATTCAAGACAGCAACATACACAAACCAATGGGATGGTATTCCCTCATGATGCATATGTTCTTGTTCAAAAATGAAGACTTCTTTGAGGAAGAAATGGAATTGACTAAGTTCCAAGGTGATGAAGAATTGTCTATTTAGATGTGGAGTACTGATTTGTCATGGGATAGGAAGAGTGCTAGTTATGTTTATTTTGATAGGGTTTTTGCAACTAGACTCAAGTCACTGCTGTGCAATCAAAATGCTAGAGTCCACACTAAGATGATGAGGCTTTTGAGGCCTATGGAATATGCCCCAGAACTAAAAATTGCTCACAATTGGGGAGATCTAATTTTGTACCCTTTTTCTACAATAATTAGGTTTTATGGATTTAGGGGAACTCCTTATGTGCTGCCCTACAGAGTCCCTCTCAAGATTAGAATAGAAAAGATCATAATGCAATTGGGTGGGCTATAGGAAGAAGCCCTGACTGGAAAGATGAAGGGAAACATTTTTCCTACCCTCACCAAAGCATATCATTTCATCATAACCAAAGGTGGGTGGACACAGTTTGACAAGTATTTTGAGCCTTATCGTCTAGCCACGTTTGTATCTAGGTGTGCAAATAATGAAGAATTTATCATGGGTATGTTCAAGAAAAGGACCAAGTGCTTGATATTAGAACATCAGTTCAACTACCCTGAGGATATCAATAGAAACATTTTTGACCTTGGTATCTAGGAAGTCAGGAATGAGAAATGGATGGCATACAAGAAGTCTTTGGACTTTGTACGTAATTTTGACAAGACTTATGATCCTTTAAAGGAATTTTTCCCATGGTCTTATAAAATTGACTCCCTAATGAATCTATTTGAGGGGATCATACAAACCCTAAATCAGAAGAAGCAGAGGATAATTGAAAATGAACCAGAAAAGGCTCTTGTTGTTTTGAATAAATTTACACATGGAACAAGAGTCCCACCGGGGGATTATGTAGTGTATAAAAGGAAAGGATACACTACTATTGCACCTAAAGCTAACAAACCTCCTCAGCATAAAGGAAAGAGGCCAGTAAGTTTTGATATTTAAGAAGTGCCCTCTCCCAAAAGGCAAAGGGTGGAAGCAAAAGAACAAGAGAGTGAATTTTACTCTCCTTCCCAATCTCCCATGCAATATGATGACCAAGCCATTGTTGAGCAATTGGTGCAATTAAGGAATAATGGTGAAGTTGTTGTCACCACTCTGGAGTTACAAGAAGGAATGCCAGAGGCACCTAAACATACAGTAGCTGACCTCACAGTAGTAGAAATTACTGGTAGGGAGTTAGATCCTATAACCAAGCAATCCAGTGATGAATTCTTGTCTGATGAAAATTTCATTAAAACTAGGGCATTCATTCAATTTCTATGGAGATGCCATATTGATGAATTCAATCATAAGTGCCAAAAGCTACAAGAAACCCAGCCCAAATTTTCTAAGGAAGATATAGAGAAAGAAGTCAAGTAGGAGATGGTATCCAATTTTGATAAGGTCACCCCTAAAGAGGGTAGAGAAATGATTAAGAATTAGGGAGTGCTCATACTACCTCAATGGGATTTAGCAGATGCAGTAGTTTTTGATGCTGTTAGGAAACAAGAAAAGCCTATGAGTACTACTGGGACATTAATTGGTGCTTATTTTAGTGAAGACCATGCAGCCCTAGCAATTTGGTCATTGAAGAAAAAGTATAGGAGGAGAATAAAGGAAGGTGATGATATTGAGGATACAGGAAGCCTAATTTTGAAGAGGGTTGCTGACACTTCAGGAACGGAATCAACAAACCTCATTGTTCAAATAGCTAGTTTAAGCCTAAGGGTAGCTGAGAAAGAAAAGGAGGCTTATGCTAGCTTAAATGAGAAGTATGAATTTGTACTTAAAGCCTACAATGAGGAAAAGGTCAAATCCTTGTTGAAGGATAACATAATAGCAGTATTAGAGGGTAAGAAAAAAAACCAACTTATGCCCCAAGGGGTAATTTCTCAGGAACCTCACCAACCCTCTTCCTCTATTCCATTTATGACATATCCCCCATCCCCTACACCTTTGAGTTCCACCACCCAAGAAGCCATTGATGCCAAAAGAGTAGAACTAGAGGCTGAGAAAAATAGGTTCATCAGTGAGAGATCAAGACTAGAAGAAGAGGGAAAAAGGGATCTTGAAGACTCCCCTACATACAAAGAGGCTAAGGAATTGGTGAAAAAAAAAATTTCTGACCAAATATTTTCCAACCTCAAGATGTGTGCTAGTGAGGTCAACCTTTCTAACCTCTATTTACTGGGAAAGAAGATTGTAAGCTTCATAAGCAGACATGATGATGGGAAGGAATAGTGGGATCTAATAGTGAATAACTAGAAGGGGAAGGCAGCCCATGTCAAATATTTTTTACTCTCTTTCAAAAGAGCAAAACGATATTGACATCATCCTGACAAGCACCCATAAATGTCTCAAATTGATGGTTAATTTGGACACCAAGAAGAACATGGTCATCAGGAGGGTAACAAATTTGAGAGAAGAGTTCTCCAGGGATAGATATGACATGTTTCCCAACATGTTGAAAGAGGATTAGAACATAAAAAATGAAACCTTATGGCTAAGACAATTGAATGAAACACTAACTAGCATAACCAAAAGTATTGTTACATTGGGAAATACTGGCTGGTTTGTGTTAACTATTGATATTTTAAATAAAGCCAAGGAATTTTTTGAATCCTAGGAGGCAGAATTTGAGAAATCCAATGTTGATTGGGAGGAATTCAATAACCAGAAGGATGAGGTCCTCAGTTTCAGTTGGCCAAATGATGAGGTGTTCACCACATGGGTTAGTAAGTATGGTATAGTCACCCCGGCAGCATAAGACAGTAAATATAAGGGGGACAGTGAACACCAAAGAGGTTGAGTAGTTTGAGGAAATCAGATATTGGGGGCTCTACATCAGCAAGAGGACAAATTCCAGATGACAAGGACCCAGCCACCTCAAAACAACTTCAAGCATTCAGGCAATCATAGGACAAAGGGATTACATGGCTTATAACCAAGATTTGTTATTCCATCCGCCTGAAATTTTGTCTCATCTGTAAACTGTATTTTGTCCTCTAGCCTAGTCATCCATAGCTTGTTGCATCCTTATTTTCTAAAAGGATTCTAGGATGACTATGGTTTTCTATAAGTAGTAAGTTGTAATGTTGTAATAAGGATGGTAAAAATGAAACTACAAGGCAGACTTGTAAATTGTGTCTGAATTTTGTTTTTGAGTCTTTTGAATGTACTGATATCGAGCTTAGATTAATAAAATACAATGGAATCTCCATTTTTATACCAATGATGTCTTTTTTCATTTGCTCTTAGTTCGTGTATGTTCAATTTGTAAGGCATTTTGAGTATACTGGTTACAAGGTAGCCATGTCATTGTTTGTGAGTTAGTTTCAAGGAAAGTTTTGAATCTTGCAGATAATTGTAGAGGGTTAGGGTTTATGCAAGAATTTTATACAAGGGTATGAGGATGAGAGGATATTTTTTAAGGCATTCCATCTGAGGTTTATTTGTATTTCCATTAATTATCCTTGATGTATGTATGTTTTGTTCTTACTCTATGACCCATGATTAGGCACTGGCCAAAATGCTGACAAGTGCTTGTTATCATCAATCCAATTTTAATCAATCTTTATATTTCTATTATCTCAAATACATTTCTAGCTAATTGTATTCAGTACAATTCATTTTAGTGATTCCTTGAAGAGTGAATCAATAGGTTAGCTTTCCTAAGCCTGATGGCATAAAAAGAAGAAGGATCACAAATCCTTAATCCGCTGTTAAGATTATTGAAAGATAATACTCTATCAAATGTGCACCTGCCTGGGTATGTGGAGCCCAAAGTGTAGAAGGATTTCCATCCTTGTTAATTAGCCTTTTCCCTATGAGAATCTAAATTGGGTATTAGAGAGTCTAGCATTCATTGCTATTATAATTGATTCTACAAGAAAAAGAGCTAACATACCCTATGATCTCATGACAGCCATGGATCAAAGAGTTAATCTGATGGTAGTAGCTGAATCTCCTGAAGGAACTGCAGTTAGTAAAAACATTAAGTGACAAAGAGGTTGATTCAGTCGCCGAGTCACTAGAAATAAATCAGAGTTAAAATAGACTTTTCAGGGATGCCATCATGAATAGTTGTTAACCAATCAGATTTTAAGGATTTTGAAAAATGGAAACATAGCCATAGTATGAGTTAAATCATTTAAACAGATGTGATTTCAATTATATTTTGAAATTTATAAAGTTTTTTTTTATGCAAAATCACTCATCAAGAATTGATTGTCTGACAGTATGAATGACATGGCTAATGCCAAAAATTGATGTCATGGCATATGAAGCTCATAGTGAAGTGATGGAATTATCAGCCAGAAGTGACAATCTACATTCACTTAGAAATTATAATTACTTGTCCATTATCATTTTATTTTAGCAAGCTTTTGTTTCTCAAAGCAAAGTGTTTACAGAGTCTTAGTGTGCTTTTAATAAATAGAGATCTCTAAGTAGCAAGTTATTCTGAGGGTGATTATTTGATTTGAAATTTAGTAAAGATTGCGGTTGGTAGTGTTCCAAAGTTTAGAATTATAGAATTTTAGCATAATTTACAGTCGTGTGAGGGTTTGATAGTATTTGTCTCAATATCAGTATTTAGGGTTGTGATCTGAACAGAACTAGGGTTTGAGTGAGGCCCAGAGTATGGCGTCTACCAGTGGAAAAAAAGAAGATGTTGAGGATGATTCAAAAGGAAAGAGAAACTTCTCAAATGAATTCCTTGCTCTGCTTCCTGGTTCTAGTCAGAATCGAAAGGTTAGTGCAGATGTTTTGATTGATGATGTCATTTGTTAGAGATGCTAAAACACCAGGGTCATCTAGATATTCACTTTTCAATTACTTTTATAACAATAGTGATAGACCCATGCCTATCTCAAATCCGGACTTGTGGTTTGGACAGTTTATTAGTTCCTACTGTCTTTGTTGATGTAGACTTCATATTAGAATTGGCCAGTAGATATAACCCTTTGATAAAAAAAATTAAGAGGGGTGATGGAAAGCCTCTACTCACCCTGGATAGGAATTCCTTTATGAAGGCTTTTAATGTGTATTACCCAATGGCTATGGAGATAAATTTGAAGAGTTTGGAAAATAGATATACCAGGGAGTCTGGTATTGTTGCTTAATTAATCAAGGACCATCATGTCCCTAAGAAAATGAAGGCCTATGTAACCCCTATGGTAGGAACAACCCCATACTTCTTTAAGGAGCTAAACTTTTACATGAAGTACATTGCATATGCATTATGTAGAGTGCTTGGAAGAGATGCTGGAGCAGAAAGAATTACTTCTGACATTTTGATGATGGTGTTAGATATGCAGAGTGTTCACACCACTTCAAATTATGATTATATTCAATATATTATTGATCAGATGCACCAAGGGTTTATTGACATACAAGGTAAGAAGGATCATCCAAAATTCATGCATTATTCAATACTTATGCATATGATTCTTTATTACAATTATCTAGTTTTGGATTGCCAATCACTACAGCCATAGAGATTTCACCATAATCAGCCCAACCCTATTCAGTTTTGGATCACGGTGTGGAATTACACATCTAGAAAATAGGGGTTTTGTGCTTTTGAGAATTGGATAATATATCCATTTCTTAAGTTCTTAGGAGTTAATAAGCCTAGATTTCTTATTAGGGTAGTTCAATTGTTGAGGCCCTATCAGTATTTGGACAAATGGCTAGGAGATCATAATTGGGGTGATTTCTACTATGAGCAGGAGTTTACCCTCATAAGGGTTTATGGTTGCCCTTACCCTCCACATATTTTTCCATTTCATGTGCCACCTAGGATAGCTTCCATGGAGTTCATTTGGCAGCTCATTCTAACAGATAAAGAGCATCTTGCTCCACACAGAAAGGGAACTTTCACCCCTAGACAGTTAAAGATTTACAATTTTTTTATTGGAAAAGGGGCCCTAGATTAGGTGAATACATGGTTGAATCATTACATAATGAATGTAGCCCTACATAGACATGTTGACACAGAGGGGTTCATTTTAATTGTGAGGAAGTTGCTTACCCCCACTATCCATTACACAAAAATACATGAAGAATGTATGGAGGAAGATCTGATTAGAAATATCTTAGAGGATGAGGAGGTAAGTAAAAGCGAAAATAAATTTAATGAACTCATGGATTTGGAAAGACAGGTAAGGAGAAAAGGAATGAGTTTTGGAGGATTCTACCCTAATTTCCTTATATTAAGAGGCTAGATGCAATAATGGATAATCACACACTCTTATGCAATCAGTTGGAAGAGGCACTAGTAGTTCTAGAAAAGGGCCACAAAGATCATTCAGAATTTGAATATGATGATGATAGTGACCAAGGTTACCCTTCACCTTCTACCAATCCAGAATATCAGGAAACTGCATATGGTCAGCCAGATGAAGGGGGAAATATTATTGACCTAATAGAGGTCCTGAAAAAGGAAATATCAAATGAGCCCCTTCTTAAAAAAATAAAAGGTGGAAGTAGGGGATCCTTCTAAGAAAGAAGAATTTATAAAATTAGAGCCCTAATAACTGGGAATAGACCCTATAATCATCAAATAAGAAAGCAAATTAGGGATGGAAATAAATTACAGAAAGATGTTGAGGAAGAGGAAGAATTACCCCTCAAATCATGTATTTATGAAAGATTGTTACATCAGGAGGAATTCCTCAAAGATGACAATTTCATAAAAACTAGGGAATTTAAGGATTTCCTTATTTGGAATAAGCAGTAGCAAGATGGGAAGCAGTTGCAACTGGTAGGAGGTGATCCAGTAACTAAGGAAGCCTTATAGACATTGCAGGAATATGATCTTGAATCTGAACAAATAACACCAGAGCAGGCTAGAGAACTGGTTAAAGCCAGTGGTATGTTTTTTTTTAAAGGTTGGGATTTATCCTTGGCCTTTATCATAGATCAAATTAGAAGACAACCTGACATTAAATTGTCATCAGAGACCCAGATTGGAAATATGATGAGTGGGTTTGGTTATAACCCCAAATCCCAAGCACTTGCAATGTGGAGCCTAGCTCCTAAGGATCAAAAACCATCTTTTCTTAATATTCAAGAAAAGATGGAGGGAAACAAGATTATTTGGACACTTGACAACACAGGAGACTTGGAGATAGCCCAAGTAATGACTCATTTTTCTCAAATGAATGAGACGAAAAAAACTCAGCTATCAGACAAATTGCAAAAGCTCACTAGTGACACTAGTGATATTATCAAAGATAGGGAATTAGCCCTAATAAAAATCAAGGAAAAGGATAATCTTATAGATGAGCTTACCAAACATCTAATGGAACTAATAGAGCCTACCCCTATGAAGCCCAAGGAGGTTGTAGATGCTAAAATCCAGATGGAAGATACATGGGATGCATTGGTTGAAATAGAATAGGGAATCATCGAGCATAATAGTGTAATTTTGGGAGCATTGATATCAATTTTGTAGCATAGAATTAATATTATTAAAGAGAAGATATATGTAGTATATGGAGCATATGGTAGATTTCTAGGCTTGCAGGAAGAAGTGGCAAGTATTTTGACAATTTTGAGCCCCTACTATGCAACTTGGTCTAGGAAGACATCACTTTTTGAGAGATTAGCATTAGTTTATCCACTAAGATCAGATTTTCCTGAAATAGTAACTTTGGTAGGTACCGAGATAGATAAAATTGGGGCTGCCTTATCCTTTTTCAAAGGTAAAGCCAATCAAATTGAGGCCAAATTAAAGATGTTTGGGTTAGATTATAGTAGGTTTGTACCTCCAATTAGGGGCGAGGATGATCAAATCAAACCATTAGGGTTATGGATATCAAAGTTTGACAGTATACTTCCCAATAAAGACATTTATGTCTCTGATCAAGGAGAGTTGGATATGGAAAGGTTCAATGCAATTTTGGATGAGGCATTTACAGTAGAATTAGATTGCAATAAATTCATATCTGATGTTAAGAATATAATAGATACTTGATGGGAGAGGCAAAAGACTCAGTTGGAGAATATTCAAAATATTGAATGGCCAAAAGAGGAAGATATGACTACCTGGGACATTCTAACAAAACCTAAGAAGAAGAAGCTAGTGACAGTAGATTTAGATATTATTGATGAAGAATAAAGGAATGTCAGAACACCTTTTACTGATTTATTGAAAGAAAAATAGGTTAGTCATCACCAAAGTCAAATCACAAACTATCCTCAACATACACAACCAAAGATGTTGAAGATAATATGAAGACAAAGGAGTAAATCAAATTTCATTTTCTATTTTGTCTTACCACCACTTGGTTTCTCTTATCTTTTGTCTTATCTGTATTTAGGGTTAGGTTTCTTAAACCATCCAAAGCTTGTTGCATCCTTATCTTAAGGATTCCAAGATGGTTTAGACCTATAAATAGATCAAATGTAATAGTTTTTAGTGGGAGATGAAATATAACTATAAGCCAGACTTCTAGATTTCAGTTTGTGTTTTTTGAGCTTTTAGTCTTTATATGTACTGAAACAGAAACATATGAATAAAAATATAGTGCAACTTTATTCTACATTTTTGTTGTCTCTTTGCTTATTGTGTGTACTCTTTTAAGTTTAATTTGTAAGGAATGTTAAACATATTGGCTATGAGATAGCTATCTAATTATTTGCAAGTTTCTTCTAAGGGGAGAATTAAATTTGGTGAGTAGTTTTAGAGAGTACAGCAGTGATTGAGGATTTGATACAACATTGTGGGAGTGACAAGGTAGTTTGTAAGGCACTTTACCTAAGTTTTATGTAGGTTGTAAGGCATCCTACCGTATTCTTATTTTTTTATCTCTGTGGATTTATATCTTTTGACTCTATAGCCCAAGGATAGGCACTGGTCTAGAATCTGTTAAGTGATCCATCATCATCCAAATATTTAAAACTATTCAAAATTAATTTCATTTACACAAAGAGCATATATTTAAAATCAATTGTACTCACAGAGTTTACAATTTGAGTTTGTTGATTTCTTAAAGAGAAAATCAAACAAGTTACTCCTCCTAAATTCATAAGAATTATAAAAGGAAAGAAGGATGAAATTACTTATCATGTTGTTGTCTGTCATCGTCAAGATAATGATTTGGATTGTAAACTTTTCCTTAGAGTAATCAAAGTTATCTTCATTTTTATCTATTTATTCATATAAGAACAGAGCATTCAGCACATAAGTAAAAATCCACTCTAAAGATATTGTCAAGTCAGTAATCAATCATAGGTAAAACCTACCTGAGTTAGTGGATCTCAAAAAATAAGGAGGTGATAATAGGTATCCCCAGTGTTATCAAAATACCTCATCAATTAGAGTTTTCTCTTGCTTGAGTCTAAATTTTAAGGCATTGGGAGTCACATAGTTAATCAAGTATTCAAGCATTTTAGAGGCCCTACAAGAAAATACCCCTAATAGTACCAATAATAGGGATTTCTCTAGAATCCATTACTTGACATCTCCCATGAGGAGTGTCCACTTGTAATCCCATAGACCTCATAATTTCTACTGGCATAACAGTGTTTGATGCTCTTGAGTCAATCATACAATTTTTTAGCATCCTTCCATTAATTACCAGTGTAAGAAAAAATGGGTCAACAACCTTAGGAGAAGAAGTTGTGTTTAAGAAAATTTAATGAATCTTAGAGGTTAAGACTTCAACTTCCTTCCCTTTGTTAATTGGTTTATTCTCAACATTTTCTGGATTTTGAACCTTCATTGTAGGCACACTGTTTAATAATGACAGAACCTTTTCCTTGTTTTCTTTGATTCTCATCATTTCTAAAAATGGTACTTTCACAGTCATTTGAGATAAAAAGTGACCCATGTCTACTAGAGTATATTTTACACCTGAGGATTTTTATTTTTTGAGCAATACTATTATTTTCCTCAATCTGTATATTCAGATTTGGTTCTTTAGACTTTTTATTTTCTACCTTAAGAGAAGAAGTACTTGTTTCTTTCTCTTGTGCTTTACCTTCTTGTACAACATTTGGTCCTAAGGCTTTTGTTACAATTTTGACCTTAGGTTTATTTGCATTTTCCCCAGGTCCTTCTTTCTTCTGTACATATCTGGTGTCTGTTATATTTTCTTTTATAAACACACCAGATGGTTAACTACCAGTACCACCAACTACTTTGTTTCTTAGGTGATAATTAGTTCTAGCTTTGTTCACTAAATCTGCAGTAATTATAGCTTTTTATTCATCTGAAGCCTTTTTGATCAATGAAATATCTTGATTATTTTGTGTATAACATCTTATGTGGTCATCAGAGTCTTCTACTTCACTATCTGATAAAACTTGTTGATGACCGACTTCTACATTTCCTTGTGAACTATATGAATCATGATTTTGATTTTCATTATCTGAGTCTATATCATGACATGAATATGCATTTGTCATATTATAATCACATTGTTCACTTTCATGATTCCCTTGTTCTTCATTTTCTTTCAAATCTAATGAAACAATGCAAAAATCAAGGTTATGTGGGGCTTCACAAGCCTCACACCAGAAGTTATCATTACACAAATGAACAAAAATTTTATGCAAAGGGTCTAGATTTTTGTTCTCAATTTTTTCCTTTCTAGGTTGAGCAATAGGCTTCCCATCCTTAAACGGAGTTCCATAAGGATGATTTTGCATTCTATTCTGAGGATTGTAAGTATTATTTTAGGAGGGCCTAATATTTTGAGGATCCCTATACTCTTTGTATTCTAGTTCCTTTAGGTTAATCCTACTAAAACTTGAATCATCTCTCCTATTTAGTTTACCAGATACCCTTCTGTTCATTTCAATATTAACTGTTATCTTGTAGGCATCAATGAGATTTCTAGGATTTTAATCCCTAAGAGAATAACCCATTTTACAATCAAATGCATTTAAATAGGTTTCTAAACACACCTCTTCATCCAGCCTTATCTTCTGAAACAACTTATGCATAGCCCTTTGAAATCTGGTATTGAACTCAGTGACCTCTTCATTATAGTCCTTTTTGATGTTATTGAACTCATTTAGTAAGAACCCTTTGTTTTTCTTATCACCATATTGGTCCTTAAACAACTCAATTAATTCATCCATGGAACCAACAGAGCCATTAGAAAGACCTCTAAACCATTATCTAGCATCCTCTACTAGAGACTAAACAAAAAGCTTCATTAATACATCTTCATGAGTGATATTCAAATCATCAACAAAGTCAATGAACTTTCTTAAATTTACTTCACAAGAGATAACATTATTAGCTACAAAATTTGGGAGCTTTTCTCCAATATCACCTACATATTTTGGAAATACATTTGGGTATCCAGGGATACCAATAAAATAAAATTGCTTATACCTTTCAGGATGCAATGGTTTTGTTCGGAAGTTATCAGGCTCTTTGAAGGTAGTAGCCTTTCCTTTAGAAGATGTTGTGTTCTCATTTCCAGCATAAGAATATTTGGAAGACTGCAAAAATTCTATTTTCCTTTTCATCTCTATTGTTGCAGCTTCCATCTATGCCTTTTCTAACATTTTTTCCATGGTTTCCTTTTCAATTCTGAGTTTTCAAGGTCAATATCCAATTCGGAAATTTTCTCTGTTAAGGGCTGCTGAACCTTTGGCTTTTCAACTTTGCTTTCAGTGACTTTTTGTTTACCTTTATCCCTAATAGTTTGTGAACTAGAAGCATTATGAGTAGTGAGTATTTCATGGTTCGTTTGAAATATCTATGTATTTCTTGTAGTTTGATGTCTTGAGGATTTTCTTCTAACTTTTTCAATATCCTTATGCTCATGTTTTTTCTTTCTCTGTTCTCTTTCCCTTTTCATCTGTTGAATAAGGGCGAGATGTTTAATAATGGGTCTTTCTTCCTCAACAAGTTTATCAGAAGGAACTTCCTTAGAATCTAAACTGATTATAATTGTTTCTTCTCTTTCACTAGAAGTGGAGGCTGTTACAAGTGTTTCTAATCCCTTCTCTGCAGCTTCTTCATATTCTGAAGTATTGCCATCACGATTAGACTGATTTCTATCTTCCTCCCTCCTAGTATTACTTTCTTTTCCTCTTGGAGGATTTTCATCAATATTAACTTGGTTTCTTTTCTTCCTCCAAGACATCTTCATTCTAGAGGATGATGGAATTCCACATTTCAATGCAATTTCTAGATTATTTCTCATTCTAGACCTAGTATTCATTCTGAAAGATATTTACCTAGCTTGTTACTGATCATAGAGATTTAAATTTAGAGTCGCCACCCAAACTTGGGAGTAATGAATACTATTAGAATGACTCTAGGCAACTATTAACTATAAATATAGTGTCTTCTAAAACCTCAAATATTTTGAATGATTTTACTAAGATCTTACAATCTCAATCCCCAATAGAGTCGCCAATTTGTTAGGGTTTTTTCTTGTTGAACCTTCAACAGATGCTTGATTAACTCTATGACTCCCAATGTTTGAATATACTAACTCAAGCAAGAGAAAACACTAATTGATGAGGGTTTATGATAATATCTAGGGAAACTACTATCACCTCCTTCTTTTTAGGTTCCACAACACCCAGGCAGGTATTACCTATATATGATTGTTGTCTCACAGTGTTAGTAAATGTGGATATTGATTTGCTGCTTATTTATTGTATTATCTTATAAATTACTCTACATGAAACTGAAAACAACTTAACACAGAGTTTAGCCATGAAAAAAATTGAAAGGATAACAACAAACAGTTGTGCTTTAAGGACATTCATCCTTCTTCCTTTTATAGTTCTTTGAACTTAGGAGGGGAAACCTATTTCAATCCTCTCTCAAAGGGATTAGTAAAATGAATTGTATATCTTAATACAATTGCTTGCATTTATATGTATATGACTGTGAATGTAAGAGATTTGTATATTTTTAATTACTTGGATGATGATAAACTACTTGACAGATTTTAGACCAATGCCTATCCTTGGGCTATAGAGTCAAAAGATGTAAAATCCACAGGAAAGGTAAATAAAGATACTATAGATTTCCTTATAGCCTATATGCAACTTGATTAAAGTGCCTTACAAATTACCCTATCACTTCCATACTATTGTATCAAATCTTTAGATATTGTTATGCTCCCTGAAACTAATCACAAAACTTAGTTCTTCCCTTGAAAGAAACTTGCAAGCAATTAGATAGCTACCTTGTAACCAATATGCTTAAAATGCCTTACAGATTAAACATAAAAGAGCATACACAATAAGTAAAGAGACAATAATAAATATGGGAGAGAAGTTGCACTGTATTTTATTTATATTTCTATTTCATACATGCAGAGACAAAAAAAGCTCAAAGACTCAGACAAAGTTTTGTAGTCTGGCTTATAATTATATTTCACCACCTTCAAAATGTTTACAATATGATCTATATATAGATTCAAACCATCTTGGAATCCTTAAGACAAGGATGCAACAAGCTTTGGATGGTTTGAGAAACCTAACCCTAAATACAAATAAAATAAAAGACAAGAATAGTCCAACTAGTGGAAGGACAAAAATAGAGAATGAAATCTAATTTGCTCCTTTGTCTTTATGTGAACTTTGGTGCCTTTGTCATTTTATGTTCAGGATAGCATCTGATATTTGCAATGAGACCAAGTGATAGCCATTACAGGCTAACCTACACTTTTCTTTTGTGATTACTAACCTTCCTGTGCTCATAGAGCAGGCACCATGTGTCCATCTACTCTTCATCAATAACATCAATCTCTACTACAGCAGACTTCTTCTTTTTTGGTTTGGTAATTGAATCCCATGTTGTTACATCATCCTTGGTAGGCCATTTAAAGCTTTGAATGCTCTACAATTATGCTTTTTGTCTATCCCACCTGGCATCCATTATACTCTTGACATCTGCTAAAAATTTATTGATGTCAGTCTCAACCTTAATGGCATCATCTAGAATTTTATTGTATCTATCCATGTCTAGCTCTGCATTAGTAATAAATGTCTCTTCATTAGGAAACTTTCTATCAAAATCTCCCCTCCAGGCTGCCAAGACCTTTATCTAATTGTCTTCTCCCTTGATTGGAGGAATTAATCTATTGAAATCTACTCCAAATAGGCTCAACCTAGCCTCAATCTGATTTAGTTTACCTTTGAAGAAAGGTAAAGTTACATTTATCTTCTCTATCTCTTCACCAAATTCAATAACTATCTCTATAAAATCACTTCTGTGTGGTTGTAGATAAGCTAACGTTTCAAATAATTGTGTTCTACTAGACCAAGTTGCAAAATAAGGATTTAAAATATTAATAAAATTAATCACCTTAGCATGTAGAGTAGGTAGTTTATTATATGCATTTAAAACCAAATCAGTTTTACCCTTCAAGATAACAATCCTATGTTGAAATTCACTCATCAGTGTACCTAAAAAAATCTTATTGTGCTCACTGATCATCTCCTCTATTTCTGCATTGTCCCCTATTGACTTTGTCCGAACCTCTACATCTGTACTTTCTCTGGGTGAGGCAGGGATAACTTATGGATTTTCCATTAATTATTGAGTTAAATCCCTAATTGTACTCTCCTGAGAATGTATCTTGATGTAGCACATCTCCCTATCTTTGGCTATAGCACTAGCCTCATTCACCAAAGTATCACACCTCTGGGATAAATATTTTGTTTTGTCTTCATTTAATTGTGCCTAATGGGTCAAGATCTGAGAAATCTCCATGTCATTAGTGTTATGAACTAACCACACCATCTGATTACCTACCATGCTCTCTTGGATTTTAAGTAGAGCTGGTTTCTGATCTTTAGGAGCTAAGCTCCACATTCCCACTGCTTGGGACTTTGGATTTATCCAAATCCCTTGATTATTTCACTCACTTGCTATTCAGATGTTAGCTTCAAATCTGGATGCCTTCTTATCTAATCTATTATGAAAAAAGAAGCTAGATCCCAACCCTCAGCAAGCAACATACCACTTTCTTTTACCAATTTCCTGGCCTCCTCAGGAGTTATATCCTCAGATTTAGGATCATAGTTTTGTATGGCTAGGAGGGAATCATTAGTTACTAGTTCTCCTCCTTCCAATTTGAGTTTTTCACTTACCACCCTCTGCTCATTCCACCTAAGGAAATCTTTAAACTCCTGGGTTTTGATGAAATTTTCATCATCAAGGAACTTTTTTTGGTGAATCAGCCTCTTATCAATACCAGTTAAAAGAGGTAACTCAATATCCTCTTCAACTTCCTACTGCAATTTCTTTCCTTTTCTCACTTCTTTCCTTAACTGGTGATAATAAGGTCTGTTACCAAAAATAAGGGCACTCACTCTATCTTTCTTCTTTTCTTTTCTCACATAAGTTAAAGCATGTGAAGATTCACCAATATCAACCTTTTTCCTTTTTAATGTAGGCTCATTAGTAGTCTCATGCTCTAGGACCTTTGTTAGGTCAAAAACATATTCCTGTCCTTCTATTGCAATATTTAATGGTACAACTTGGTAATCTAGGTAAGCTCTGGGAGAAGGACATCCCTGATCACTGTCATCATCATACTTAGACTCTAAATTTTCTCTATGGCCCTTTTCTGGTACCACTAGTTCTTCTTCTAGCTGATTGCACAAAAGTGTGTGATTTTCGATCATTGCATCTATTCTCTTGAGATAAGGCAAATTAGGGTAGAACCCTCCAAAACTCATCCCCTTTCTTTTGACCTGCCTTTCCAAGTCCATAATTTCTTGGATCTTATCTCCTTAGGCATGTACCTCTTTATCATATTCCTAATGACTTCATATTTCCTTTCATACCTCTCCTTGTTTTTTGAGGTTAATTTTAGTTGATGTTTGGTAATAGAGGTTAAATGCTTACATAAATGAATTTCTACTCAAAGCAAGTAACACAGTCCCATCATTTTTCTTAATTGTTTTGCTAAGTTCATCATAGTTGTTTTCTAGGGCCAAAATGAAATCAGTATCTACAAACACATCAGGAATTAACAATCTAATTAGTCCACATGTCCAAGGGTTCAAGATAGGCACATATTCATCACAATTTTTATAGAAATAATTGAACAAAGAATAACCTGATGTTCCTGGTGTCTTCTCATATCTGATGTTAACCAACTCATCAACCAGGATATCAACATTTGATTTCTTATTTTGTGTAGAACCTGGCAATAAATTCAGGAACTCATTCGAATAATTCATTTTTCCCTTGGCATCATCATCTACATCATCATTCCTTCCACTTGAGGAGGCCACACTCTATTCTTGACTCACCTTGTTCTATTTTGCTCTGCTCTCAATTCTTGATACCAATATTGAAACAAATCTATCATAGGAAACCCTTACTCTGGACTGAAATGTATTGAAAATAATTTGAGAGCACTAAAAATCACACCAATTAACTTGAATTTTGTAGAAAATTTTGTTCAAATCACTCTTCACACAGGCAACTATTCTCCCGCTTTTCTCAGACACAGAAAACTTGGCAAATTCTCCACACTGAAATTCTGAAAGCAGGGTAAGTAAAAATAAAGAAATGACATCATCTATTTATGGTAAAAATGATCAAGGTACACAGCTCATTATTGAAAAATCCATCATTTGTGCATTCAATTTTACACACTATGCCATTAATATTGATTTCTAGCCGTAGCCCATGATCATGATAGGAAATATGATTCGATTGAATGACAAATTCATAAAAATTCTTATTAAATTTGATCAAAGGTTACAAAATGACATGATTGGCTCTTTTCAGCAACCTTTCCACCTTGTCATAACTATTTTGCATTCCTATTGGCTAGTGACTTTTCAACTATAATATGTCAGCATCAGCCTTAACTCTTCTTCACTATATTTTTCATTTTCCTTCTCTGGAAACCTAGCGACCATGCTTTGTCTCCATTTCGCTTAACATTTCTTTTAACTATGATTTATTTTGGAGATATGGTGACAAGATGTATCAATTTACCTCAGCTTAACCTTAGTCAGCTCCTGGCGATCACATGACTAAAGAAATCCAAGTCGCTAAAAGAAATTCCTAACTCTGAGTTTATCATGCGACACCCCATCCACCTTAGATTTCTTTTTAATCAAATGCTTATCACTAAGTCTCTGAATCATACTAATTCTTTATGAGACTTCATGACTTAAACCTATGTCTCTTAATCACTAGATATTTATAACTTAACCATTTTATACTGGAGACTTAGCGAATTAAGCATATGATACCTTTAATTTATCAACTTAATTCATTCTGGAGACTTAGCGACTATAGTGTAATGTAACATTTATTTCCTTCTATCTCTAAGTCACTCAATGAAATTACCTTTAATATTTTTATTTGGAGACTTCCCTAAAACCATTGATCTCTCATCTGTCATCATCCAACGGCTCTGCTATGTCTCTAAATCTTTCATAAAAAACCTAATTCACTTGGAGACCTAGCGACAAGAGTGATATATTCCCTTTAGTCTCTTATTCTCCAGATGACTAATTTCACATTCTGAGACTACGCGACTGCATACTTTAGTCACTTAGGTTTTTTAACATGTGTCTCCTTATTACTTCTTGTCTCCTAATTTTTGAAATAATGTTTGCTTGTCAGAACTGATCAACAACCACGCGACAACTTTTTATCTTCTTTTCTTCCTGTGGTTGTCTCCAAGTCTCTTAACCCTTTATCTTAACTCACTTTCTATTCCAGGACTTGGTGAATATGTAATCTTTTAAACTCATTGCTTAACTCTGATTTGATCCAGAGACACCATGACCAAACGAAATCAAAGTCGCCAAACATTTTGCTAACTGCAGGGTTCATTTCAAAACTTTCTTACCACCATTAGATTCTTCACTAGATGAACAGTTGTCGCTTAATCTCTTAACCATTTTGGCATATTCCTTTCCTCTTGGAGATAATGCGACAAAGGCATTCCACTAGGTCTCTAAATATAAAAAAATATTCTTATATCACACAAAGACTTGGCGACCCATCTAAAAAGGCACATGACTTATTTCATAACTTAGGCTCGAAAAAGGTAACTTTAAAACATAACCATGACTTTGGAAATTATGGATTTTTTCAATTTTGAACCTTAAAAAGACTTAAGGGCTTAGGGTTTTACCTATTTTGAACAAGCGATGACCTAAAACATAGGATTTTAACACTTCACTGGTTCTAAGGCCTAAAAATCATTATTTTCATGGAAACACTTTGGCAAGAACAGGCATATTTCAACATTTAATGGCTCTTACTGACAGGGAACTTCAAAAATTTCACTAGCCAAACTACAACTAGAAATACAACCAACAAAATGCAAGAAAGGTAACTCTGAGAAGAAAGCCTAGGGGAGTAGGAGAACAACTTTTTTGATGAAGATTCCACTGGTTTAGTGAAAAAAAATCAAGTAGAGTAAGGTGCAACCTTGATGACTAGGAGGATCCTATATCGTGGAGAAAAAGAGAAGGAATCTATACAAAGGAAGAATTTGTTTAGGACAAGATGTAATGTACAAAACAAGGTGTGTAATGTTTTCATAGATAGTGGTAGTTCTGATAATATTTCTTCAGAGGAGTTAGTTGACAAACTAAAGTTGCTAAGGATGAAGCATCCTAAGCCATATCAGATTGCATGGATCCAAGATGAACACAATGTTCTGGTAAGTGAACAATGCCTAATTAAATTCAAGATTGGGAAGTATTATGATGAGGTTTTGTGTGATATTATACCTATGGATGTGTGTCATATCTTGTTGGGTAGACCATGGCAATATGATAGGAAAACCATACATGATGGTAGAAGGAATGTATACACTATTTTTGCTAATGAGATGGAACAAAATCTATTCCCTTTAGAGGAATCTCTTAAGAGTGAAGTATGTACCAGTGCAAGAATCTATTTGGTAGATGGCAGGAAGTTTTTGGATAGCATGAAGAATAATAATGTATGTTTTTCTTTAGTACCTAAGGAGTCTAAGGAGATTGATTTGGTAGAATAACATCATAAATAAATCACTGGATTGTTGAATGAGTATGTTGACATCATATCTGATAATGTACCTGATAGATTACCACCGGTAAGAAGTATTATTCATTGCATGGATTTGATACCAAGAGCTATTTTACCAAATAAGGTAGCATATAGGATGACACCAACATAGAATTAAGAACTCAATAGGCAAGTGCAAGATTTGTTTCAAAGAGGGTTGATGAGAGAAAGTATAAGTCCATGTGATTTTCCTTCTCTATTGGAACCTAAGAAAGATGGAAAATGGAGGATATCTACTTATTCAAGAGCTATCAATCAAATTACAATTCTGTATCAGTTTCCTTTTTCCAAGGATGGATAATTTGATGGATTGTTTGAGTGGAGCTATGTATTTACCAAGATTAACTTAAAGAGTGGATGTCATTAGATTAGAATAAGATAAGGTGATGAGTGGAAGACTACATTTAAGACAAATGAAGGATTTTATGAGTGGTTGGTAATGCCTTTTGAATTGCTTAATGCATCTAGTACTTTCATGATGTTATTGAATGAAGTCCTGAAGAAATTATTGGGTAAGTATGTCATTATCTATGAGGATAATATCTTTATTATTAGTAAAATAAAATAGGAACATCTGATGCATGTTAAACAAGTATTGCAGAGGTTGAGAGAAGACAAATTATTGATAAACATCAATAAGTGTACTTTCATGAAAGAGGAGTTAGTATACTTGGGATTTGTAATATCAACTGAGGGATTGAAGATGGATCCTGAGAAAGTGAAATTAATTGTGAGTGGCCTACACCTAAGAGTATTGGAGAAATAAGATCATGGGTTAGCTAGCTTCAATCAGAAGCTCATCAAAAACTTTAGTTCTATCTATGGACTGATGACTGAAACTATGAGAGGAGATAGAAAAGAGTTCAAATGGACATATGGAGCACAAATAAGTTTTGAACTGTTGAAGAAAAAGGTGACATAACAACCAGTATTAGCTTTACCTAATTTTAATAAGGCATTTCAAGTATACTGTGATGCTAGTGGAAATGCAATTAGAGTTGTTTTGACTCTATAAGAGAGACCTGTATCTTATTTTAGTGAGAATTTGAATGATGCTAAAAGAAGGTATTCAATGTATGATCACAAATTCTATGCTATAATTCAAGCTTTGAAGAAGTGGAGACATTCTTTTTTACCTAGGGAGTTTGTATTGTTTACTGATCATCAAGCATTGAAGTATTTGGGCAGCTAAGGTAAGTTGAATTACAGACATATGATATGTTTTGGGTTCATGAAAAGTTATACCTTTGTGTTGAAATATAGGAGTGGTGTGGAAAATAAAGTTGTTGATTCTTTAGGTAGAAGGACTTTGTTGACTAAGATGAAGATTGAAGTATTGGGTTTTTATGAATTGAAGTCTTTGTATGAGGAAGATCCAGACTTTGCAGAATCTTGGAAGGCTTGTAAAGAAACTATAGTTGTAGATAGAAGTAAGTGGTTAGATTATTTCATCTAGAATGGAATATTGTTTAAAGGTAATAAATTATATATACCTAGGATTTCCATGGGAGATGATATAATTAAGGAGAAACATAGCGGAGGTTTAGCAGGACATTTTGACGTTGATAAGACACTAGCTTTGGTGAGTGAGAATTACTTTTGGCCACAAGTTTAGAAGGATGTGATGAATTTTGTACAAATTTGTAAGGTATGTCAAGTTGCAAAAGGAAGTATTCAGAATGTGGGGTTGTATACACCTTTGACAGTATCGTTCAGACCTTGGGAGGATATTCTAGTATGGATTTTGTGCTTGGTTTTCCAAGAACACAAAGAGGCTATGATTCTATTTTTTTGGTTGTAGATAGATTTTCTAAGATAGCACATTTTATTTTAGTTAAGAAGACTACAGATGTAGTGCATGTAGATGCTTTATTTTTCAAAGAGATTGTGAGATTACATGGATTACCTAAGAGAATTGTATCGGATAGGGACAATAGATTTGTTGGTTATTTTTGGAGGACACTTTGGCAGAAGTTGAAATATGATTTGAAATTTAGTTCTAATTTTCATCCACAAACTGATGAACAAATGAAAGTTGTGAACAAGAGTTTACAGAACTTATTGAGATGTTTAGTTGGAGATAAGCCTAGAAATTGGGATTTAGTTTTACCTCAAGTAGAGTTTTCTTACAATACTTTAGTAAATAGGAGCACAGGGAAGACATCATTTGAAGTGGTTATTGGTTTTAATCTGAAGGGAGCAGTAGAATTAAGGGATATCAATCATGAAGTTAAGAGGAGTTTTTAAGGAGAAGAATCTGCTGAGGTTATGAAGTCATTGTATGGAGTGAGATATCATTTGGAGGAAATGAACCAAGTTTATAAAAGGAGAGAAGATAGGAAGAAAAGACAAGGAATTTTAAGTGAGAGATGAAGTTATGGTGTACTTACAAAAGGGGTGATTTCCTATTAGTACGTATAATAAGTTGAATATGAAGAAGTTTGGTCCTTGTAAGATCTTGAGGAGATTTGATTCAGGGAATGCATATGAAGTGGATTTACCAAAGGACATGGATATATCACCAGTCTTCAATATTACTAATTTGTATGAATATCATGAATCAGGTTGTGATGGTATTGATGAGTGAGATATTGGACAACAATATCCTAAGAAGTAATTGAAACAAGTAGAGTAGATTTTGGATAATAGAGTTGGTCAAAGTACAAGAGATAAGTAGTATATGGAATATCTTGTCAAGTGGAAGGATAGACCAAAGGAAGATTCTTCATGTATTTCTCACACTAAGGTTGAGCAATTTGGTTTTTGTTTTGTCCCAACAAAGTGAGGGACTCACTTTTCAATTACCTTGGGTGTCTGATGCTAGAGAACCTTGGGATTCTTAGCAATCCTACATCAACCAAAAACATTTTCTTTCAGTTGTTAGTCTATTATGATTTCAGTCTGATGTTTCTGTTGGCTATAGATTTATACTTGTTCTTTTTGGTTGCGCTCATGGAAGAGTGTTTGTGGCTTCATGTTGGATCATTTCCTATAATCACACCCCATTTTTTTTCATCATGCATTATTTATTATAGATTCTTTACGGGATTGTATTGTTCTTCATGTCGTTGATCTATGGTTGGATTTTTGATCATTTTCCTGATCTACCTATTGGTTTTTCTGAGCATGACCATGCCAGATCACTTATATGTTTGACGCTGACCTTATTGTATAATCACATCTCTTATTTTTTTCATTATAGGTTGATCTAGTTGTTTTGGGTCCTGACCTAATTATTAATTAACCTTTTCTTATTCTTGGAAGTTGTGATCTTTTCTAGGATGACTGATGATTTTGATTTCTATTTAAGCTTATGGACTTATTCCTAAGGGGTAAGAGAGTTTTCATAAGATTATCTAGCACATCTTGGCTAGGGTTTGTAGGATATTTATGATTATAATTAGGCATGTATGTCTGGCATGTGAGACTGCATGTTTCAGAACTATTGTAATTGATTGACCAATGATAATTAAAGGTTGATCTCTCTTTTTCTCATTGTTGGCATTTTGTTCTTGTTGTTTCTATTGTGTTGTGTTTTCTGCAAGGATCTAAGTGATCTTTGAGGTTTCTCCATCATTGAAAGCATCAAAGGAAGAGATTGTAGACAAGGATGAAAACCCTCATGTATAATATAAAAGAACAAGAAGGAAGGAAATCATGTGATCAAAGATGAAAATCAACAAAGAAATAATGGATCCTTTGAAAATATAAGGATTTGAAGAAGGAATCCTTGCCCCAAAATCCTGAAGACAAGGAAAAGGGACCTATTATGTTTCTCAAAAAGAGAGATTGAATATGAAAGCATAACATCATGCAAAAAAAAGAGCCTCCAACAAGGTAAGCCACAAAGATTGCATGATGTTGAGAAACATAATAGGCGAAAGAAACTCTAGTGTATATTTTTAATATCAAGAAAAATTATATGATCTATTGTTAAATAAATAATATGTCTATCTACTAAATCTTGAACAAATTGTCTAAACTCAATACAATAAGAAAGAGAATGTGTGTTTCTATGATTAAAATTACAAAATCTTCAACAAATAGTTTAAACTCAATACAATCAACAAGAGAATGATGAAAAGATAATGAAAATCAACATCATAAAATCTATGATTTTTTAGGAAAATGAAAAAAATGAAATCAAATTTTGGTGTCATATTTAAACCTCCAAAATATTCTCTTAGCTAAGGATAAATGATCATCTAAAGTTGTGTTATGATGTGATGGGGTTGGAAAAAGATTTCATAAACAAGAAGGTTTTAGTTTTGGTGAAGAGAGAGCACTAGGATTTGAAGGAGGAAAAATTTGGATTGAGGTATAAATATTATACCTTTTCTAGTGACTTATCTAGGAGGATCTATAGGGACTTTGATTATGTGTTCATTAATGTCAAGACCTTGTCCACTATATCCTTGTTGAGAAGTAATGTTATAGCCTACATTATAATAATAATTTAATTGAGATGGGTAATTGTTACCCAAATTTCCTATCCTATGCAATTTTGGCTACAAGTGGAGTAAATGAGGCTCCCACAAGGGTAGAGCCCAGCTTGTATGTTTATGCACTATTCCTAGCCTTTACCTGACTCTCTACATGTTCTAGGTTTGGTTTTGAGCCCTTTATATGATAAAAAAACCTTGAATCCTCTTAAACCCTAACTCCTTGGTGGCTATTATATTCCTTCATTACATTTTTTGCCACTTGAGGTCACAATTTTTCATGTGTTTTAAGTTTTCCATAGTGGTCACCTTTTTATGCTTAGTCATGTAGTCGCACTGTATTTCTTAAACATTTACTTGACTCTATGAGTGAGCAAGTGAATGAATCATTGTATGGTCCCAGAGTCACGACGGTCTTGTGGAGTGTCAACTTGACTATTTTGAGTGAGTGATGGGGTAATGAAAAATGCTTATTGCTCACTCGTTGAGCTAAACCACTTAATATTTCTTGTTGTACAAGTGTGCGACGCAGTTTGTGCTATAGGTTATGAGTTGTCATTTCTCACTCACGTAGGTTGAACATCAAGTTAGAAAAGTGTTGCGAGTACGTGATTAAAATGAAAGATAAATATTGACGGTTGTCATTCACTCACTCAGAATCAAGGTATATTCTTTTAGGGATGGAAAGTGTAGGACAAGATGCCACATGTTCCTTGTGGAATGAGATGAGGATAGAGAGTAAGTTAAATATTGATCAAGTTTCTTTAGATCATGTGGTTGGCATTATGTCTTAAAGACAAAGTTCTCAAAATATATTCATGAAGCCATTAAGCCATTGTGCCACATGGACGGTGGGGTCACCTTGATGCAGGGTCTTTGTCTTATTAAATACTGACCAAGTTCAGTTTGATCGGACGGTTGGCTTAAATACTTGAATCCAAAGTGCTTGAAATCTATCCATTAATCCATTAACCCTGAATGACATGTGTCCACGATGGGCCAGGATAAAGTCAGAAGGAATAAAGTAAAGATTGATCAAGTTCAGTTTGATCAGGCGGTCGACTTAAAGGCTTAGATTTGAGATGATCAAGATATAATGTTCAAGCCATCAAGCCATGATCACATGTGGCACAAATGACTTCATGGGTCCTGGGTTGAAAAGGGCAGTAAAAATATAGCAAGTAATAAAGATCCAACGGCAGGCGTAAAGCCTTGGTCGCCAAGATGAAGATATTTAATATTTGAGGCATAACACATGTTTTCCACATGTCCAAAGCTGAGTAAAGACTAAGGTTAAAAAGTTTTTCTCTACGAGTGTGCGACGAGGCTCCACATGGCTTGATCAGATCCAAGATATGGTACCCAAGTAAAGATACAGATAGATCAACAACTGCATTTTAAATAGGAAACCAAGTCTTTTCCTAAGTCCTTGATAAGAATATCCATGCCACCTATGATTGTTTAGGTTAAAATGTTCAAATATTTAAATCTAATTCTTAGGTTTTCATGGTGGTGGCATGGTCTTTCAAGTTGTAGATAGGGTAGATGGATCAGCTAACTTCTCTGCTCAAATTAATGGTGATGGGAGTGAATTTCAAAGATATATCTGATCTTCTAAGATATTTTTGAGTGCATTGATGAGAAGACTTGATTGTGTTTAGGGTTTTTGCATTGATTATTGAATATCTATTATAAACCCTAATTTTTCCCTAACTGATCGATGGATTAAATCTCAAGCCTGTGTGCTAGGGGAGGTTATATATAAGTAGTTTTAGAACCTTTGGTAGCTAGGTTTTTCATCTTATGCAAAACTTTTCGTGGCATTCTCTCTACCCTCGGGTTTTCATTAGTTTGTAATTTCTCATTGATTTCTAGATTATGCAAAGGATTTTTGTGATATTTTCTCTACACCTGGGCCTTCTTGTCTGTATTTCTCTTATCTGAATTATAATATATTTGCTGATGTTAGAGAAATCTTGGAGTTCTTGAGCCCTCTTTCTTCCTGCATCTCTGTGCACTATTGTGAATGATTTGATTTAGATGATCTTGTGGATATTGTTCATTCCTTTGTCATTTTTTAATTTCTGTGCCTATTTTCAGGAGTGAATGTCTATTTGCAGGTCATAGTCTATGTCTATCTCTTTGAATATACTATTGTTTGTGAAATCTTTTCTTTCCCAAAATAGCCTCTTTTTCATTTCAGACCTCTCTATGAAATACTTATGCAAGCCTATTCAGAAAGTTGTGTTCTACTAGATTTAGGGTTTCATGCTAATTTTTGGTCATTGTATTATGATTCATGTTACCTTTGGTGCATCACCTAGTAGGTTAAGTTTTCTTTTTAGTCATTTCCTTTCAGTTCTTCTTCTATCCCATTTCCTCCCAAGTTTACTTTCATGTTAAAAAGATAATGTGATTATCCAAGAGGAACCAACCTAGAACCTGGAGGCTTCACTTCAGTTAGCAGAGGTCCCACAACCTAGAAGTGATTCCCATGTTATACTAGATTTTTAGGCTCAAGTACTTAACAGGGTGCAAATTTTAGTGTATAAAAATTCTAGCACGCCCAGTGGGACCAAAAAAGAAGTTCATCTTTCAAAGACTATGTTATCTCTGATATGCTAATTTCATAGTACTAACCTAAAGAGGTTTGTCTTCAAAGAATATCTGGCGACTCCATTAGTACCAAGAACAAGAAGATCCAGTCCCATTAAAGTTAATGAGAAGGATAGAAACAAGGAGCTCAAAGCCTTCTGATTCCTTGTAGTTTCCTCCAATAAGAAGAAAGGGGAGATCATCTCAAATAAAATCCCCTAAAAGGAGAGTACAGTCTACCCCCTATTTCAGAGGAGATACCCTTGCTTGTCCATTCAAAAAGGAGAGGAAGATCTTTAAAGAGAGAATTTATACAAGATTCATCTCCATTCACTGGTCCAAGTACAACCCACACTATTAATGTTCAATAGATCACATTCCCTACAATGGTGAGATAGTTTTCATTTGCACCCTTCAATCAAGGGAGTCCATTTAATTTTTCTCAACACCATGATGTGCCCTTAGCAGCACTAAAGAGTTTTCATGATTTCACAGGTGAAAGACAAACAACATCTTGTGAACACATTAGAGATGTGGCTACCATCTCTATCATACACCATATAACTAAGGAGGATGTGGCTACTAAGTTGTTGGAAGCCTCTTTTAAGGGTAAAGCCCTAGAATGGTTTAGAACTTTAGTAGTTGGTTCCATTGATTCATGGGACATACTAGGAGAATCCCTCAACACATACTTTGAGGACAGGTTAGATAATTTTTCCTTAGTTGAGAAACTGACTACTATACAAAGATCCCCTTAGGAACAGATGATAGACTTCAATAATAGATTCCTCAAGACATGGAACAAAATCCCTATTTTTTTAAGGCCTTTGGTAGACCATGCTTTCCTATACTTCTTGCAAAGTTTGAACAACAACATATCTGTCATGATTCAATCCATGGGAGACACCTCATTACCTCAATATTTTGACATAGTTGTTAAGGCATAGAATAGTTTAATTCAGGCTAGTATGATAACTAGAAGACCAACTATGCATCTCTACCCTAATATTCAACCCAACATGTCCTTGAGCATCCCTCCATTCATTCCCATACCCACTATGATATAACCTCAAGCTATTATGAGCTATGAGGAATTAAAAGTATCCCATTCCCAAGATCTACTTGAATTGAGAAGCAGTCAACAAGAAATGAAGAAGTTATTATAGACCATGAATAAAGAGTTGACTAGTATTAAAAAGCAGAACCAAGGGAGTAGACCACCCTTTCAGAAACAAAATCAAGGTCCTAACCAATAATATAAAATCAAGGACAATCTTATCAGCAGAATAGACCACCATATTAAGGAAATTACCAAGTTCAAAGGAAAAATTTCAATCAGAGGTCATTCCAACCTTATAATCCCATTCCTCCTAACTCTACAAATCCCACTAGGGAGATGGTTCCAAGTCAGAATAATCTTGCATTAGAAAATGAATGGTTTTTTCCTTGCAACCAACCTCACAACTAGGCTATGTGCTCAAATAGGTGGATGAATCAACCACTCATGGCACAAAATGCCTTGAACACCCAATTAGAAGCATCTTCTAGTGGTTCAGTAACCCAGCAAGATGTACAATATGATGAGACTTCTCTCTTTAATTAGGAAGAACAAGATTTTAATAGAGTGAATGGTGAATCTCTAATTACAGCCAATACTCAGTCCAAGAGAAGAGCCCAAGACATAGAGTGTGTAGAAGATGGAGGAAAAGATACTACATCTGCAGAGTTGTCACATCCATCTAGTCCTACCATACTAAAGAAGGCTCCCACCATGCCATTCAAAGAGAGTCGATATCCCAAGGAGGTTGAGCCCATAATGGTGAAAGCATACCAGAAGATCCATGCAGCAATGCCCTTCAATATTGTAGACAATATGAAGAAGATGAATGTGACCATGTCTATGTAGGACTCTTTGGCTATTCTAGGGTAGCTTGAAATCTTGACAAAAGATATGGGTGAAGTGGAAATCCCTCAAAAGCCCATAAATGATGTTTCTAAGCCAGTGTTTGTCAACATTGATCAAGAAAATAAGATCCTGAGCAGCAACTCCAAAGAATATGTCATTCAAGGTAGGAACTTAAAATGACCTCCCTTTAATGTATCATTAATTATTGGAGATTTTCTAGTGCATAATTGTATGGTAGATAGTGGGGCTACTAGCTCAGTCATGCCTAAGAAGGTAGTTGAAAAATTGGGGCTTAAATATGAACCATTCCAAAATAAGGTAACATAGCTTGATAGTTCCTTAGTAAACACAGTAGGTGTGGCCAAGGATGCAAGCTCGATCCTTCATACAAGCCCCAATTTCTCTATCTTACTTGACATCTACATCATAGATCTCCCTGCTCTCTTTGTCATATGTCTATCAAGAGAATTCACATCCAAGATATGAGGCTATCTTTCTTCTGACTGGTCTTACATGTTTTTCCATACTAGGTATGGAACCAAGGTTACTATCAATTTTGAATCATTGGCAGTTAATCATATAGAACCTTATGTGTCTAATGTATTTAATGCAAGTTGTCTTTCACCTAATAGTAATGACTTTCCAATCATCATAGAAACAAATACTAAGATAGAAAACATACCAGATATATATCTAGATGAATTGGAATTAGAAAGATCTTCAGAGGCCCAAGCTACTATTATTTGGGATGTTGGTTTGGGAAACTATTTGATACAAGATGATGAATTCGTAGAGCCAAATATTTTCATAGCAGACACTGAGGAATCAGAATAAAAAATAAATTAATTTTGGAACTATTATTTGATGATGTTAGAAGCAGACATGGATCTGGTGGTGGTGAAATGCTTTTCTCCCCAAAAGGTGAGAAATACTATACAACCTTTACATTCAGTTTTTCTTGCATAAGTAATTTTGTGGAATATGAGAGTCTGGTGAATGGACTAGAGTGGGCTATAAAGAGAGGGAGTAAAGACCTAAAGGTATATGGTGACAGTGAGCTAGTGGTCAGCCAGGTAAGAGGGATAAGTGCTACCAAGAATGATACAATGAAATCTTACAAGCATAGGGTTTGGGATAGTATAGAAGATTTCTATGCTTTCAACATCATTGCTATCCCCAGAAAACTAAATTAGAATGCAGATAGATTAGCTATTGTTGGATCCCAATTTGATATTCCTAACAACATTTCAGTGAGGGAGGACCAATAGCATGTTAAGATTATTTCTAGGCCTTCCATCCCTAATAATAATGTTAATTGGAAAGTGTTTGATAATGATGAGAAAATTATGCAATTCTTGTTTGATGAAGATGTCTTTTTAGAGCACAATTAGGATAGACTAATGTAGAATTATGGTGACCAAGTGGTACAACTTAGATCTAATAATATTCCTTAAGGCATTTTCACCCTCGAATCTATCTTCAAAAAAGATTCCCAAGAAAAAAGGAATAAGACTAGCTTGGTAGTTCAACAAGAACACTATGCTGATTTAGAACTGGAGCCAGGTAAAAGCTTGAAGTTTGGAAAAGTGAACACTAATTCAGAGAAGCAGGATTATGCCCAATTATTTCAGGAGTTTAGTGATATGTTTTCCTGGCAATATGAAGAGCTTAAGGGATTCAATCCATCACTTTCTCAACATACCATTGAGCTAGAACCAAATGCCAAGCTAGTCAGACAAAAGTAGAGGCCTGTCAATCCCAAACTAGAGCCACTTATGCACAAATAAGTTCTCAAGTTGATAGAGAGTGGTATCATTTACCCCTTAAGAATACTAGTTAGGTTTCCAATCTAGTCCCTATGAGGAAAACTAATGGGGAGATTATACTGTGTGTTGACTTTAGGGACCTTAATAGGGCATCCGTAAAGGATGACCACCCATTACCATCCATGGAACATATTTTGCAGTGTGTCTCTGGATCAGAACACTTCTCATTACTAGATGGCTACTCAAGATATAATAAGATCCTAGTTAATAAAGAGGATCAATATAATACTACATTTACAACCAAGTGGGGAACCATGGCCTATCAAAAGATGCCTTTTGGTTTGTCAAATGCAGGTGCCACTTTTCAAAAGACTGTGGATGTGGCCTTTAAAATCCTCATGCACAAGTTTGTGCTGGTGTACCTAGATGATATCACTATCTATTCTAAACATGCAGCAGACCACATCAAACATCTAAGGAAAATATTTGAAAGGTGTAGGGAGTTTGGGATCTCCCTTAATCCCAAGAAATGTGTATTTGTAGTCCATAAAGGGAAGTTGTTGGGATATATTATTTCCAAGAAAGGCATTATAGTGGACCCTAAGAGGATTATAGCCATTCTAGAGCTACCCCTACCACATCAAAAGAAAATTCTTCAATCCTTCATAGGAAGGATTTACTTTGTCTGGCATTTTTTGCCTAACATTGTAGATGTTTTAAAGCCTTTAACAACAATGTCGAAGAAGAATGTAGTTTTCTATTGGAGAAAATAAGGAAAAAGCAGTTTCTAAGCCATCAAGGAGGCTCTAACAAAGGCTCCTACCTTGTTGAATCCTGGTTTTAGCAAAGACTTCATTCTATATGCTTATGGAGGCTTTGATGCCATATCTGTAATGTTAACTCAACAGAACTTTGAAGGATTGGAGCAACCTATTTCTTTCTTTAGAAAAGGTTTGGAAGAGTATGAAAAAGGTACTCTTTTGTAAAGAAACATGTACTTTTTGTGGTGAAGAGCCTTAAAAATTGTATACATCTATTGACTCACAGTAAGGTACAATTAAGGGTTACTCATCTGAGTGTCAAGGAGTTCCTTCTTTCTAGGGACCTAAATGAGAAAAGATCTGGTTGGAACTCAACTTGGTATCCAGAATTATTCAACTGAGAAAAACTCAACAAATTATAGTTTATTCCTTCAACCCAATAGGCATTGTCACATGTGATCTTATCAGTCAATTTTATTGATCCTTTTCCTTTCACAAGACATGGTTTGTTATTACAAAACTTAGCACTACCACCTTTGCAATAGCTTAAGGTTTCAAATTTAATTTTATCACCAGTCATGTGATGTGAGAAACCAATATCAATTATCCATCTATCACCTTTACTCATATATTAAATACATGCAGTTTTCTCATCCTCATCAGAATCATATTTCATAGAAACATAAACAACTTCTATATCACTGTCATTAGATTTATCAGATTCACTATTAGTTTCTTCTTCAGCAATATAGAAGGATTTCTTACCTTTGTCCTTATAGTCATCCCTTTTGTCTTTATTCTTTCTTTCTCTTGTATCATCCTTTTCACTCATGTCAGGGCATCTTGTTGTAATATGGCCAACTTTGATACATGAAAAACATATTATAGGAATTTTACCTTTGAATTTTCCTTTTCCTCTCGGTAGTCTTCTAGCGATAAGTGCTTCAAGTTCATCAATATCTTCATCACAAGTGTCACTATAACTATTCACATGTCTTTATTTTCCTTTCCTTGATTTGTGAAGATTCAATTGTGATTTGAATGCAAAGTCAACATGGTGAGGAGTGAAATTATCAAAAATTGATAACTCAAAAGCAGTAAGTCTACCAACTAAGCCTTCTAGAGTTAATTTCTTACCAGGAGTACATCTCAGTTCTTGTATAGAATATACTCTCATAACATATATAGGAAGTAAGGTTTTCAGTACCTTTCTAATAACGGTATCATCACTAATAGTTCCATTAGCTCCTCTAATAGCATTTACAAACTCCTTAACTCGGCTACAATATTGAACTAGTTTCACCATCTTGCATTCTTATATCATCAAACTTACCTATCAAGCTTTTATATTTGTCTCTTAGTACATTTCTATCACCTCCATAGATAGTTTCCAGTGTATCCCACATTTCTTTTGTAGTTTTGCAATCTTTCATGTCTTCAAATTCAGGATAGCTTAGGTTGATGCAATCTCCAACATTGCTTGGTTGTGTTCTTATTTTTCTTTCATCTACTGATCTATCATAACTATAGGCACTGTTATGTAATCATTTTCCACATAGTATTTTTCTGCATTGGTAATTATAGCTAGGTGTAACTTCATCAAGATATTCCATGCAGGGAAGTTCTCTTTGTTCATCCTTAGGACCTCCTTTTATACATATTGATCTTTAGCGTCAAGTACCTTCAAAATTTTCACTACAAGCACCACACAACTCTGATACCAAATGTTAGAATGATTTAGAATAACTGAGAGGGGGGTGAATTAGTTATCATAGGTCCAGATGTACCAATTGAACTTTCAAACACTTCAACAAACTTAGATCCACTCAATAATCCGCTTGGTCTCTATAGCATATAATCAATAACATAAACTTACAATTCACTATCCTAATGTAATCGAATTGCAAAATATAAAACTCTTAATAGTGCAACACATCAAATGACATTCACATAAGTATGGCACCGAGATTTAATGTGGAAACCCAATATGGGAAAAACCACTAGTAACATGGTACCAATTTTTCACTCTTCTAAAGTGAGCTCTGTGAGAAGCCAACCCTGTTAAAAGTTACAATACACACTGTTAAATGTGACCCGGTTGAAGGATTTAATCACCCTGTTAAAAGTGAGCCTTTTTAGAGGGCTTAGACCATTCCATTAGAATGTCACCTTGATTAAAGGATTTACAATATGACTACTAGGTCAACCTTGTTTAAAAGGATTTTGCAACTGATACAATGGTTGGAGAGTAACAAAAAATTGTGATCTGAAACATACAACTCACTTTGCAAATACAGATCCAATTATAACTCAAATGCTAATTCACTGACTAGCCTTCATTTTCATCTCAAACTCAGATCTTCTTGGAAATCCATCAAGCAATCACCACTATATAGTCATGTACTTCTCTTCTCAACCTTCTCTACCTTCTTCTTATATTTTCCAATCAACTAAATTAACCTCTACCACCTTCTCTACATAACCTACAATCAAGTTAATCTTATACCTCTCTAATTAGGTAGCTCATCTTTTGCCACTTAATCATCACTATAGATCTTGGGGTTTGGTCAGATCCAACGAATCCTTCCAACATTTTGTTTCCATCTACATTGTAGATTATATCCTAAAAATCCTTGAATCCATACATAAAAATGGTTAAACATATATTAAATGCTCATTTAATTCTCCACAATAATTATCCTTATCTCCAACAAAATTCACATATCCCAATAAATCAACTATGTGTGTTGGGATCTCAAATCTCTCTCAAACTGTCAGAATATTGACATACGGTCATCATTGTGCTCTTCCGCTTGGTCATCACTAGATAACTTGGTAATTTACTGACACTCAGTAAATACTGATGCTCGGTCGATAATAAATTTTCTCGGCATATACTAGCACTCAGTTGACACTTCACATCACTCGACACAAACTTAAGTTCTTTAATATTTTACTCTATTACTTGGTCAAGACAAATCTTTTAGTCATCCAAACTTCACTTATAATTAAGATAAACAATATATTACCTTGTCAAGGTGCGATCTCATCAAGTACCCATTGTAGTTCTACATAAATCAACCATTTCACTAGGTCTTCTTGTTATCTCTTCTTTTCAAATCTTATTCATCAATCAATTAATATGGTACTTTACAAGATAGAAACTGTCATACTAGTTAAGGTTTGGCATCAATGGAAATATAACAATTGGTTGAATTGTAGTTTCCAACAGGTTGCTCATGAAGCTATTCACTCGATTAGAATTTCTAAGACTAGGAAAATGATGATCAAAGTAGATATTTGGAAAGCTTATGATAGTGCCCGACGAGGTTTTTTGTTGAAGGTGCTGGAAAATTTTGGATTTGTGAAGGCTGGATTAAATGGGTAGGTAGCTGCATAAACACCCCAAGGATCTAAGTTTTGGTTAATGGCAGCCCTTAGAGTTTTTTTGATACATGTAGAGGTATCCGTCAAGGAGATCCAATCTCCCCCTTCCTCTTCATCATTCTGGCAGAAGAGTTGGGGAGACTTATTTGTAGTAAAAGAAGGTTGGGCTTACGAAAAGGAATAAAGGTGGCGGAAGGTATTGATCCTTTATCACACCTACATTTTTTTGATGATACTTACCTTATGGGTGATTCTATTGCAAGGGAAGAAAGATTGATAAGATCTACTATTGATTCTTACAGTGCTACCTCGGGACAGAATATAAACTGGAACAAGTCTGAGACTTTATTTTTCAATACTAATGTTGTAAAACAAAGACAACTTTGTAGGATTCTTGGCATGAGAATGGGTAAGCTACCTAGTAAGTATCTTGGCCTTCCTCTTTTTGGTGGGGCCTTTAAATCTAATTTATGGATAGATTTGACTAATAGCTACATCAAATGTCTTGAAGGTTGGAAGATTAAATGTATGTCTTCAGTAGGGAGGATTTTAATGCTTCAATGTGTGGTTTCAGCCATCCCAATATTCTCTATGAGCTGTCTAAAACATCCTAAGAAAGTTATTGGCTTCCTAGAACAAAGGATGCAATTTTTTTTTGGAATGGTGCTAACAATGATGAAAAAATCCCACTTCTAGCATGGGAGCAGATCTGTAAAGCGAAAGCTTGTGGTGTTGTAGGTGTAAAAAAAAGGCATTTGATTAATCTTTCTTTAGGTGCTAAGTTAGTCTAGAGCATGTATTCTAATCCAAATATGTTGTGGGCTAAGATCCTTAGAGAAAAATATTTAGATTCAAATTTGCCTAATAGGATCCTCACTATTAGGAACCCTCCTAAAGGCTTGGCAATCTAGAATTTTATCTTATACTCTAGACAGGTTATTAATAATCACTTGACTTGGTAGGTTGGTGATGGGAGACTGGATTTATTTTGGAAGGACTCATGGAACGGCTATCTTGTGCTTAGTGAAAATGATGGTTACCATTATTTGTTGAGGGATTGTTCAGATGTGTGGGGGGATAAGATAGTCGATTATATGGAGTTGAAGCCTACTCCTATAGGACGCCAATGGGGTTAGAAGGATATTAGTCAGCTAGGACTTAATCATAAGAAAAATGTGTTGTTAAACAATATTTTTCACTCAAGAGAATTTTTCTTTTCTGATAAAACTGATACTCTTATTTGGTGTGCTAAAAAAAAGTGGGTAGTATTTAGTCAAACTAGGCTACAGGATTCTTAATAACTCCAATTTACTCTCAGAATGGCCTACAAAGTTGTGTTGGGGAAAAGAGTGTCTTCCAAAATGTAGATCCTTTTCTTGGTTGGTTGTCAGAGGAAGAATTCTAACAGGGGAGCGTAGAAAAAAGTTTAGTTTCATTGGTCCTATGAAATGTGTCCTCTGTGAGAAAGTTGTTGAAGATGCCAATCATTTGCTGGTGGAATGTGAGTATTCTAGTGCTTGTTGGGACATGCTGAAATTGAATTTGGGATGGTGGAGGCCACTTAAGAATATAGTTAAGGAGATTTTTTTGGGATGGCCAATAGCAAGGTGTAAGTCTATTCTATCCAAGGTATGGCAGATTAGTCCTTCAATTTTTGTATGGGAATTATGGATGCAATGTAACCGAAGGATCTTTGAAGATAAGAGAGAATATCTAGATAGGATTAAAGCTATAATTAACTTTTCTATTGAGGAGGTCTTGGGGACTTCAAATTTCTCCCTTAATCCTTCTACTCCTTACACCTCTGAGGATAAATGTATTTATGGGGAATGGCCTTCTGCTAAGATCCGGTTTGGGAACTCCGAAAAATAGATTGGGAAGTTTAAGTCATGTGTGAACAAGATCCTATGGGAGACCCCAGAATGGGGTTGGATTAAGATAAATTTTGATGGCTCTGCTAAGGGGAATCCTATTTCTTCATGTGCTGGTTTGATTGTTAGAGATTGGCTTGGAAAAACTTTGGCATATGCAGCATACAAATTCAAAGATGGAACCAATGATATGGCTGAAGCAAAAGCAACCATCTTGGCTCTGAATATCGGTTTAAAACTAAATGTAAGGAGAGTTCACTTTGAGGAAGATTCAAAAATTATTATTTAGGAAATTTAGAAAGGTGCAGCATAGGCTTGGCACCTTCAAGATTTTATCCATATTATTTTAGATTTACTTTCCAAATTTGATGCATTTAAGATTAGTCATTTCAGAAGGGAAGGTAATTGTGAAGAGGATATTTTGTCAAAATGGGCAGTCTCGTTTGAAATTTTAAATAAAATAAGGTGGGAGGATTTTAATAAGGTGCCTTTAGAGAATTCGGAATAAGGTTTTTAATTTATTTGATGTAGCTTAGCATGCAAGCTAAATGATGGCCTTTTGTGATCTTTCTGATAACTTCTTGTCTGTGGCATCCTTTGATGATGGTGAATTAAATTTTCTTTATGTGGCTCATGCGGAGTGTGACGGTTTTTTGGCCTTGGCTGTCCTCCCATTAATTGCCTAATTATGAGAATTTCCTGTTAAAGTTTCCATTCTATTTGAATGTGGCTTGTGGTAAGTGCTAGCTATGTGGAATCGTAGAATTAGGTTAAATTTTGGAAGTTAAGGGACAACCCAGTTATTCTATTTCTATTTGGTGGCTGAAGCTGCAAATATTGAAGCAAATTTCTCTATTGACACATGGAAACAACATAAATCATTCAAGGGTCCGGTGAAAATGGAAAGAATGCATGGGATGATTAAAATAAAGAATGACAGGATAGTTGATGATGTTTGTAAGGTTTTGGACCCTTTCTTCATGAATCGGAAGGGTAAATGGAGATTTAACCTGGACATAATCTTAATGGTGATGGCTTGGGGACTAGAAATTGGTAGAGAATGTGTTGAAGTAAAATGGATGGTCACCAACCTATTCAAAAAGGATTTTATTTTTGAATTTGATTCAATTCTTGAATGGGCAGTCCCGAGGATTGGTTTAGATATTTCAAAATGTTTTGAAGATGAAGAGGATGCTCAAGTTTATGGGTTTGTGCTCTTTATTTTTTGGTGGGATAAAGTGGACAAAGGAATCTTCATAGCTGAAAGGGAAAAAGGGTGGGCATGTTTGTAGAGGCTGGTTGTCAAGCATGAAGTAGCCCTGGAGATGAAGAATGTGTTAGCTATGAAGGTTCCAAGGAGAAAGAGGTCCTATCATGGGAAAAAGCGTCGTCTGGGCCTGTGATGGAATGAAATATTTAATATATTTTTGTTTCCCTCCTATTTTTTTCTCTCTGTGATAAATTTTACAGATAGGTTAATGGCAACCAAAAGAAACTTTTAATTTTTTGGTTAATGATGATGCGGGTGACCTATGGAATCGAGAAGTAAATGGAGGTCTTCATTTTTTATATGCTCTGAGAGGCATACATTTTTAGTTGTGATGACCATGGGATGGAAGTTTGATGTGAAGGAAGGTTTAGAATGCCCGTAGTTTGAGGTTGCATTTTTTGGATGAAGGCATGGTCTTTTGGAAGTGAAAATTTTTGGCTTATTTTTTGTTGGTGCTAATAGTCAATGTTTGTTAAAAAAAAATTATTGTATTGTAAATATGATATAAGTAGTGTGAAGGTGTCCCTTAGAGGTGGACTATTTATTTATGCTATTTAGTTGTTATGACAGATAGGAGAAGGTAGATGTTTAATTTAGATAGTGCTATTTTCCTATGTAAAGCCTATCTTCTATGATTTCTTGTAATTTCCCTTTCAAATATTAATAAAAAATCAATGTTAGCAATCAAATTTTTTTTTTGATTGTCTTTCATTAAATCTTTGAAATCAAGAAAAAAAAATAAAACCATTATATAAACATTTTAACTTTTTTTTAGTCCTAATCATTATTTTACTCTAACATTTTGTTTATTGTAAAACAAGGTGAAGAAATATTTCAATATGAACTTAAATTGATTATATTAATGAAAATTGAAAACCAAATATTAACCCTTAATAAAGTGATTTTAGAATCAAAACAAGAACTAGAAAACCATTGCACATAGAACACCATATTTATGTGGAGAAACCCTTTCGAGAAAAAAAATCCACCACAGAAAGAGAAACAAGTATATTACTAATCCAATGAATAATACAACAAAAATACACTTCTTTGTAGACCTATGTAGAAATCCGGTAGCACTCTGTTACCTAGGAAACTAAAGAAGAATGAATGAATAAGTCCAGCTCAAGGCCCCAATTTATAGGAATTTGTGAGGATGGATATCATTATGGTATCATTAAAAAATAGGCAATAAAACCACCTGAAAAAGCCTCATGTGCACCCCCAAAAATAGCCTCTTACAGATGCTCTTATAGATGTCGTAAGGCATCTCTCATGCTTGTCCACCTGTGTAAGGAATTTGTTATAAACTGTCATAAGTGTTGTCATAAAAACTTATGATAACTATCATAGCTATCATAGATGCTCTTACAACCCCTAACAAGTTTCCAAACACCTCAAAATAGAGGATTCCAAGAGGGAACGCCTAGCTATTTTGTCTTTTTCCTAAATGACAAATGGTAAAAGTAATGTTTCCTTTACATGGTCTCTTTCACCACCATTGGTTAAATGGTTCAATCTCTCATGGGTAAATTACACAATATATTAGGAAAATAATAAATTAAGGATTTAAAAGGTTGATGACACCTAAATCCTAACATTCTTAAACCTAAATATTCAAGATGGGTGCAAAGAAAATTCTAATATTCAAAATGAAACATGTATGGTAAGATGATCATCCTCACTATCCTTGTAGGCCTAACATTGACTAAGCACATAATCTTAAAAGATTATAGTACATGAATAAAAGTATTTTTGTAACTAAAGAGGAGAAAATGTATTCCCTACTCTAAAGTGAGAACACAATGTCTATTTTGAGAATAGATCATGACTTCATTTCCATTATTAACTATGTTCAAAGCACAAAAGACCTCCCACTAAGAACAATAACCTTGTCTCGCCCCAAGATTGAGTCCTTATTCTTAAGAAAAAAGTGAACTCTTTTAATGACTTTTATTGATTATTGAGTTAGATTGGAGTTTTTATAATATTGAAAATTATCCTTGTTTTTTGTTTGCTAGGGTAATTGTTATGATGCATAAGTGAATAATATCAATTATTGTACTATCTAGTTAATTAAAAATAATAATATTTTAATAAATGTTGATATTTATCTATTTGAAAGTAAATCTATTAGCTAAAATATCTTGAGATCCTACAACAAAAGTGCATTGGATTGTAAACTACAAAAACATAAACTATCTTGGATGGATATTCAACTACGGTCCACCTCAAGTGGGTCCTAACATGAGTAAAATTATGCCTTCCTCCCTTCTTATAAGTCACATAATAATTAAATTAGATAAAATTAAACACTTACAACAAAATAAAAATTAGAAGAATAATGAAACACAAATCTATTTTTTATTGGTTCCCTATTACACTCAAACTATATTCACTATTACTTACTTATTTTGTTATTATCATTAGTGTGAATATACACAACCAATACTATTTTAAATTATCTTAACACTCCTAAATGTGTATGAGATTGCTTTTATTATAATATAACAATTATTCTAGGAGGTTCATTCATAAATGAGAAAGAGTCATGTCCCCATCAACATAGTATAATAGTAATTATAGATGCTCCTAGAGAAGAGTGATAAAGAATCTATTGATAATAACATAGATGATTCAATTAACTCATTGATATTTATGTGCAATCTTTATCTATTCATGAGAAATTTAAAACTTGCAATCTACTTAAAACTATCCATTCATCGCTTTGTTGCATAAGCTACACCCTTGACCCTTGGTAAGCAATAACCATGACTATAGGTAGTAAACCTTGGTTGCTACATGAAAATGGATATCTCTACAAAATTAGCCTTTTTTTAATTAAATAACTCATGAGCATTACCAATTGTCACAAAAGGATAGAAAATACTAATTGAAAAAAAAAAATTACTTATAATATATAACATTCAATAAACAAGGTGTATATCAAACTAATGATTTATCAAGGTATTTTAACCAAAAATGTTATCTTCAAAGGATGCAACCCTATTTGAAGTTTAAGTAAAAATATGGGATAAGGATCTAATAAGGAAAATTTGGGGCTCGTCAATTTAAAACTATTTGATAGATACAATAGGGATGTGAGACCATTGAAACATCACAGTCTCATTCACCTATCTTACAAACAAAACATTTTAATAAATCATTCAAGTAATTAAAAGTGGTTAAACTTGTTGGCGAGTCACTAAAATAAACATAAATAAATTCCTTAGTAACAACCAAACTTTTAGTATAGAAGAATCAATTCTAAAAACTATCTCAACTTCTATTAAATAAATATCAACCCCAATACATCAAATAAAATAAAATAAAAGAAGCCACAAAGTCATGTAGCTCCCTTGGAGATGTTGAAAATAAGTGATTCTAAAATTCGGAGGTAGAAGAGGAAGGAAATATTAAAGAGCCTTCTTCACCTTGGATGAGAAATAGACACTAGCCTTGGGCTTTAAATCTCCTATTCCTAGTGAACAAACATCTATTATCGGAAGAACAACTACAAAGACAACAACTATAGAGACAATTCAAATTTTATCAACATCTAGCACTCCTATTTCCCACTAGAGCTTAATGCCCCACCAAGAGAATAGTAATTAATAAAAATAATCCCTAAAGAGACTAGTATAAGATGATTCTCCATTAAATTCAAATAATCTTCTTCTCATTGGGAGACTCAAAAAGTAGAGGATGAGATTACGCCATCCCCTAAATTTCCTCTTAACTAGTGGAATGAAAAGGGAAAGGTACATGTGCAACCATTAAGGCTATTTTTTAAAATAGATTCACCCTTAGAATCACAATAATTGGGGTAGGCATAATGATTTTACTAGTTCAAACTCATTGTTTCACAAAAATAAAAGGAAATTTAATAACTAAAATTATTATTAGTAGATAAGAATGGTGCCATTCTTTCATTGAATGAGAAATTAAATTGATAGTCTAATATTTAACTCTTCTAATGGAGAAAGAAATTCTAAAATTTGAAACTCTTCAATAACCCATATCCATTAGAGATCAAAATATTGATGCACTTATTAAAAATTGGTAAATGGTCTCATGACATCCATAAGAAAGCACCAAAATGATTAAAATAAATTGATTGCTTGCTACTATTTTCTAAGGTGGATAGGGGATTCAATCTATGAATTAAAAGCACAAGTGGTAGTGTTAAAATAAAATAATGAGAAATTGGAGTGCGATGAAGTCAAAGCATGTAAAATGTGAGAGGCCTTTCTTACTTGTAGGAAACCTTATCGAGTGTAAAATATGTTTTTAAGAAAAATAGAATGGGAGATACTATATATTTCTCAAACTTTAATGATAGTGAGGATATTTTACAATCTTTCAATATTAGGCTTTTAGAACAACAAATTTTTTTTCAATATGAATCTTTCACTTATTGTCTATAGTTGGTCCTTTTGATGGACTTATATGTGATTTTTTTGTGTTTGTGGGAAAAGTGTAATTTAGACCCTTCATATCAAACCTCTTTAACCAAATTGATTAGGGAAAAGTAATTATAAAATATTATAATGAGAAAATTACAGTAAGTTTGATGACGAAGGATCAAAATCTTGAATTGTATAACATAACAATTTCTAATAATATAACAATTTAACTCCATTATCTATTGTTGAATGTCTAATGTTACATGTTTATTTGTAGTTGAATGATTGTGAAGGATTGTGCTATTTTATTTTACTACATTCTAGAAAAGAATTAGAAACCAAACCTTTAATTGATGTTTATCTAACATTTCCTTCATAGAAGATTTCAATTTGTAGAATAGTTATTTGCAACAAAAATAATATGTTTTTTGGCAGATATTTTCTTTCAAAAAAGTAAATGTTTTCTGCCAAAGTTTAGTTTCAATTATAGTTTCATAATTCTTTTCATTAGACTTAGTTAATTGTGGAAGTTTTATTTTCAAGAATTAGGAAAATCTCTTTTGGACGAGATTCTCATCTATCTCTATTGCATATAGCCTTTAGATATTGTTTTACCTTGAAATAAAATATCTAATAACTAAACTGAAGGAAATCAACGATATCTTGTGAAAAGCTAGGTAATAACAAATTCGGTTTACAAAATGATTATATAATCAAGTATTAGAGAAATATTAAAACCTTATCTGATTTGGTTTGGTAGAGGTTCGTCTTGATGTTGATTGATTGAAATGCTACAAAATAAGAATTGGAGCTAAAAGTTGGATGTAAATTTACAATCAGGATATTGGAATAATTATATGTGAAAAGTTCTTCTACTATTAACTAGGCCACATTATGTGATCTAGTCTAAATGTTGTGATCATATCTTATGTAGAAGTATTAGTTTTGTCTTCATTGTTCTTTATCTTTTGGACCTATTTCTATTTTTTGTTGTTCTTAGAATTATGATAGGAAGTGTTTTAATATAAAGGAAATCTCCTTGGTTTGCCTCAATGACATTTACTAAATAATAAAGCATCTCATACATGTCATTGTTATGCAAATATAAAATTAGTGTTCTAGTGGATTAGACTGATGCATTAAAAAAAATGTAATCTTTGAATGCTCTTGAACCAAATCGTCTTTGTATGATTTTGTTGTGTCCTGCTAGATTAAATGACGCAAAGGATTTCCTTAAATACGTGACCTAGTTGGCAATTTAAATTAGTTATTACCCTAGATCAAATAAACTAAGAGTTTTCCTTAAGTACGTTACCATGATTGCTAATTTAAACTATTTGTTGTGTGGGTCAATAATAACAATGATATTTAGTATGGTTGGTTAGATGGTGAGCTTAAAACAATTGTCATTCATTAAAAAATCTTTCATAGGATCAAATTGTGACTCAATCACGACTATATAATTTGCTTCCATTTTTTACTCATAAAAAACTGTCAATGAATTAAGAATATTAACTATTTAAAAAAAATAACTTTAGAATTTAATAACAATAATTAATCTTTTGGTACAATAATAAATACTAGGATAATCTATAGTAATTGACCCAACCTAAACCTATGTAACAAAAGGTTATGAAAAATATACTAATGACCACTCATTAATCTATAGCAATAGATAACAAATTAATACTAAATACAAGTCAATCCATGTGCCAAATAAATTAAATCTAAGTTAATGCCTGTAACTTAAAAGACATATGTCAAGATATCCTAAAATACAAGTAGGGTACATAATACCTCTAGAACGAAATATAAATAAATAAGCCAATCATTAATGCCACCCTCGTATAGATTTATTTTGTTACCCAACTGAAAATTAATGTTTATAAAAGACGTAGAATGGGTCCACTAAAGCGGTCGGTTACGTGGGAGCTTCTTTTTAACCTTCGTTGTACAAGAATCCAAGTTTCCCGTATACTTTGGCAGGTGGTCATATTATACTGCCCCCCATGTGCACATGCATACTTTGCCACCAAAAGAAGAATTTGGAATGGAAATTTTCTCATATATAATTTAAGAGTCCAAAACAAAACCAAAAAAAAAAGAGAGAGAGGATGTTTTCTTCGTATAATTATCTTCTAAGCTATAAGTCGTCTGTAAATTCATATAGGAGGTATGGTATGTATACTTCGTTGGTAGAATAATTAGGTGCCTCTCACAAAGAGTAAACCTATAGAAATTGTATAGTATTGTAGATTATAAAAGAATTTTTTTTTCTATCATTAAACTGAATGATGTTGAGATATAGTGATTTATCATTTTTAGTAATATTTTATATGTTATAGTGTTCAACTAAACAATCTTATCATGGATGTCAAGTAGAATTTGCTATGTGAAGGACACGTGGAAATTGCATTATGAAAAATATCATCAAAATTTTTATGCTACCAAGAAATGGTTAAAATTTTGTTCTTACTTTATGTAATTTTCATGGAATCAAATTTATATATAAAGACCTTACTATTTTACTCTTTTAGATGAGACTTATTTTTTATAACTAACGGTTAAATCAAATATTTATAATAATAAAATAAACTTGTCATTTATTTTGTAAGGACTTGATGTTTTTTAGATGAGACTTACATTTTAACCACTAAAGTATAAATTAACTTTGAGCCAACAAAAAAAAGTATGATTTCACTAATGTAAATAACTATATTTATTTATTGACAAGAAATGGTCGATATTTTATTCTCTACCTTTTGTAGTTTTGATGGAATCTAATTCATATTAAAGACCCCACTATTACCTAGAAATGGTTAAGATTCTATTCTCTACTTTGTGTAGCTTTTACGGAATCAAATTCATATATAGAGACCCCACTCTTTTAGTTACACTTCCATTTTGACAACTAAAGTTTAAAGTAATTTAGATCAAGAAAATAGTAAATGTACTTTTACAAATCTAGAAGAATATAGTTATATTTTAGATTTATATAATTCTTTTTGTTTAAATGTAGAAAAAAAATTCGCCCTCGAATATAGTTTAAGCTGATTTATAGTGAAATTTGATGGTGCAAAGAATGCTCATTCTAACGCTTTACATGCTATAATAATATATTATTAGTTGTAATTTATAAGAATAATGTTATTTAGTTAAACCTACAAGAAGTGATCATGCAAAGTTATTTTTACTTTTTAGAAAGGTAAGTACAAAATATTGAAAATATACATTAATCTCAATAGTTCTAGTGATTTGATTTAGTCATCATTTTAGTAAAAAAAATATGATTAATATATGCATATTAACTCTGTGGAGGTTGATCCCCCCTCATCTAGCCTAGGGTATATGGAAGGAAATGAACAATAGGATTTTTAGATAGTCTGAAAACTCAATTGACTCTATCTTTTGATCCTTCTATAAGCTTTTTATGGAAAATACTTTCACAAGTTCGAGGAGTTGTGCCTCTTTTCCCCTATCTGCTTATGAGACTCAAGTGGCGGTGAGATGGACACTCCCACAAAGTTATGCAACTTTTTATAACACTAAAGTTTTAAAAAGGAAGGCAACAAAATGGAAACCTCGGGAAGAGGAGTGGCACAAGTTGAATTTTGATGGTTCTACCAGAGGAGCCAATGTTGCAGCTGGCGACCTAATTAGGAATTGCATTAGAAAAATAGTCCTTGTTTATGTTAGGAATTTGGTTGGTCATACCAATAATCAAGTAGAGGGAATGACTATTCTTTGGGGAATTACATATGCACTTATAGTACGCATCATAGTCCTATTTGTTGAGGGGGGCTGCAAGTACTTAATTACTATAGTTGAGATGTAAAGAAGTGTTGTTGGTCCACCGATCTAATATCATTGGTGATATATGCATGTTCCTCCTTGGTTTTCATCAATTCTAATTGAATACTCCTATAGATAAGGAAACAAGGTTGCTAATGTTTCATCTGTATATGGGTTGGGTATTACTAGGACAAGATGTTGGAGAAATGAAGATAAAATTTCTCTAGACATTTAAAAAATAATTCAAGATGAAAAAAAAAAAAAACATATAGGTTGCGAGGGAATATTACTTGTTTTGGAACCTCTAGAGGAACTTGGCTATATAGATGGCAAAATTCTGTTAAAAATGGAATTAGGCCTTTAATATGGGAAACAAGTGTAAAATCCCATTGGGACTTGGTGTTTGTCCCTTACTCAGATGAGAGCCAGATTGGGGAATTTTTTACTATAGTTTGCAGGACATGATTTGGTCGATGTGGAGGACACAACCTTGGCAACCATGTTGGCATATTGACATGTTATGTGTTCTCATTGAAGTCAACATATGAGAGAAATAAGAGGAATCAAAGTAATTGATTACAAAATTTATTTGTTTGTTGATAACTTTACTGTTACAAGTTAAACATTGGAACTAGATGTTCAAAGCTCTGGTGAGGATTAGATATTACGGATATGAGGCTGCATACCTAGGATATTTTTCAAGAAGGTCAGTACTTAGTTCACTACAATTTTTAGAGGATATCATGAAGAGTTGGGCATGATTCAAGGTCAAAATTGGCAACTGGCAGACATGGTGACAGACAATGTTGATAGGAAGATAGAAAGAGGTTTGGTGTGCACAATCAAGTTAGGATTCTATGGAGAGAAAAAGGAGTGTGTTTGGGACATACTTAGGTGTCTTCAATTCAGAAGGTTTGTACTTTAGCGGTCTGCATGGCATAGTTTTATTGTCTTAGATACTTGTTGACAATGTTCTTGAGCCTTGGTCAAAAAGTACAGTAAATCCAATGGTTGTGGTGGATTTGTGTGTTTGAGTGTTTATCATGATGCTATAGGATGTTCTTAAAGTATGTGCTTGATGATTTGGTGATACACATGGATCAGAAAGATTAGATTGGTGAAATTTTCAGTCAATAATAATATTTAATTATTATTATCTTTTAATTTTATTAAAAGAAAAATAGGTTTTGAAGGGACCCAAAACCCTTTACAACTTTATTACATTAAGATAAGCATTAAGGCTTAGCAAAAAAACCAAACTGTGACCTATAGACACCAATGAGAAAAGATTGCACAAGTAGAGAAAAAGTCATCACGACACAAAAACCAGCAAAGACCAGCAATAGACAAGCACAAAAAACCAACAAAAAGAAGAGTTAAGAAATTTTTTGAGAAGCTTAGAAACTTCTAGCTCCAGATGGTCCATCCTTGCAGCAACACTCTTTAGGTCACTAGTGTGGGACCACCTAAAGAACTAGGGCGAAAGACCCTTAAGAACTCTTAGATTAGTTTTGTTGGTTTGTAAATTGTTTTGTTCATTCACTCTTGAAATGACCAAGTGGAAAAATGGGTCGAGTTGATGAACAAACACTCTAGTTTCTTAGTTGGTTTATTTTAGTTGTGTTTGTGTGAGGTAGTTTTTAAGCCTCTGTAAATCCAACCAAGGCATCAGGAACCTTTGATAAGCTGCTCGGTAGGACTAGCGCTCGATTAACACTAGTGCTCGGTTAACACTGGAACTCGGTTAACACTGGAGCTTGGTTAACACTGGCACTCGATTAAGACTGGTGCTCGGTTCACATTACTATTACTCGGTGAATCCAGTTGTAACGGCCCGTGAAAAGAGGATCTTGTCTTTAATGGACAGAATGGGCACTTGTAACGGTTCCTGAACAGATGCTTATGAATGAGTGGGCAGTTATTGTTTTTCTAATGATGGGATGGCTAATAATGACATCCCAAGCCTTCTTTTAGAAGTAGTAGAGGTTGCAAAGAGACAAAGTTTCAGATTATTGTATTGTTTGGTTTTGTTTCCAGTAATGAGAATTTACAGACTGTGTGTTTAGTGAATATCAAGCTTTGTTGTTCATTTTGCATGCGAGTAGATTAGTTTACTTTATTTTTGTTTTGCAAGTTGTTAGCTCTTCACCCATTTTGGGTTGTAAACATTAATGGCCCCTCGAGATTCCTAAATCCATAGTGAGAATCATGTGTTGGGATGGAACTCAAGAGGAGCCCTTGTACATAGTTTCCTTTTTATTTTTGTTAGGAGAAGCAACAATTACGAGTCTAGAGATCTTACCCTAGGCAAGCTCGATAATAGTCTGGCTAGGGAAGATAATGAAAGTAATGTTGTGAAAACATTGATTAAGTGAGTAGAATGAATCTATTTGTGTAGGTTTAGTGAGGAAGATGAATAACATGTCGATGGGGACCGAGTCCTAAAGGGGAGGTAAAGCTGATAGTGGCTTACCTTAGTTTAGGGTTGTGAATACCCTAAGAGATCTAGGAGAAAGATCTCAGAGCAGAGCCAAGTTGACTCTGTAGTAGAAACGAGACTCCAGTCCCACATCAGATTGGTATCAAATCCCTAAAAGATTTGTGCGTGTGTTGTTTGGATGTTATCTGAAGGAACATCTGTTGACTCATCCAGGATGGTGACCAATGCAGAAATTGCAAAAGATGTGGAAGAGCAAAAAGATGAGAATAGACTCCTGAAGGAACAGTTAGCCGAAGTGGCTACCAAGTTGGAAGAAGTGCAGCTTAGGACAACAAAAGTCAGTGAAAGAATGAAGGAAGCTGATGAAAAAGATAAGACAGTGGCCGAGGAAGACATAGTGCCAGAACCCGACCCTGTGCTTCAAGAAGAGCCATTCTTGAGAGAATTGAAGGCAATGAATGGTAAGTCCTTAGAAGGTGTGCCTTTATTCAGTGGCAAGATGGAACCAAAATTAGTCATGGAATGGATAGAAGGACTGGAGAATCATTTTGACTGTGATAATGTGACCGAGGCTCAGAAGGTCAGAATAGATAAAACAAGGTTGAGAGGAACTACTCTCACATGGTGGAAGTTCGTCCAAGATGAAAGGAACAAATAAGGAAAGAACCCCATAACCAGTTGGAAAGGCATGGTGGCTAAGATAAGGGAAACTTATCTCCCTGAGGATTATACAGTGAAGTTGCACAAGAAGAGACAAAAAGACTTAGAAGTCAGTACCTACACTAAAGAATTTCACAAGCTATGCTTAAGATCCCATGTAATGGAAGAAGAGAGTCTAAAATTTTCCAGATATTTGAATGGTCTCAAGTGGAGTATCCAAGAATATCTCAGTCTTCTAAGTGCCAAGATAGTACACCAATGCTATCATCTCACTCTCAAAGTAGAGGAGGAGTTCAAAAAGAATCAAGACACAAATAGTAGAGGAAGAAGAAGAGACAACACAAATTACAGAGGAGGATTTGGTGGAAGAAACTCTGAGGCTAGAAATCAAAATAATTCCAAGATCAATGAGAATCCAAGGAGATCCAGTAACACAAGAGGGGGTTACAACCAAGGAAGAGGCTCAAGTAATGGTTCAAGAGGAAGGACAAATAATCAGGGAAGAGGATCTTATTTCTCTTCAATGAAGTGTTATAACTGTCAACAGTTTGGACATCCATATTATAGGTGTCCTGAGAAGAGTTCTACATCATAAGGAGGAGAGAAGAGAACACATTATGTGCAAGAAGAGTCTTCTAGCAACAAGACAACAATTTTAGCCCTAGATTATGAAATAGGAGAGAACTTGATGATTTGAAGAGCACTCCTCAAGGAACCCATCAAAGAAGAACGCAACCAAATAATATCTCTATTTTGAGTCAAATGCAAGGTAATAGGTAAGGTCTGCAAAGTTATCATAGATTATGGTTCTAATGATAACATAGTTTCTATGGAAGCTGTAGAAAAGTTAAAACTGAAAAAGATTCCTCATACTAACCCTTACCGAGTTACTTGGTTGAATAAATATCAGCATGTGTTAGTTAATGAGCAAGCTTGGGTAGAATTTTCCATAGGGAGGTATAAGGATAGAGTTTTGTGTGATGTCATGCCCATGGATTCTTGTCATTTATTGTTGGGTAGACCTTGGCATTTCGACCGAGCTACAATGCATTATGGAGCTAATAACTCCTATTCATTTAAGAAAGATGGAATAATTTTCAAGATTCAGTCAATCTTTGAAGAAGGTGAAGTAAAGAAAGAGGGTCCTAACATATTTTTAGTAGGTGAGAAAGAGTTCTTACAAACATTGGAGGAAGAAGATGGAGTAGGCTTTGCTTTGGTTCTAAAGCCAAAGAATGATAAAGGGGATAAGAAGAAAGAGTTACCCTTAGAAGTGAAAAATTGGTTGAGTCAATACCAAGACATCATTAGTGATGGTCAACCAGCTAGTCTACCACCTAAGAGATCCATTAGTCATCAGATTGACTTCATCCCAAGAGCCTCACTTCCCAACAAAGCTTCCTATAAAATGACCCCATAGAAAAATGCAGAGATAGCCAACCAAATTCAAGAATTGTTTGATCAAGGACTGATTAGAAGGAGCATAAGTCCATGTGTTGTTCCCACAGTCCTATCCCCAAAGAATAATGGTACTTGGAGATTGTGTACTCATTCCAGGGCCATAAATAGGATCACTATTCGGTATAGATTCCCAATCCCTAGGATAGAGGATTTGATGGATTGCTTAGGAGGAGCTAAGTATTATTCAAAGATAGATCTTAAGAGTGGGTATCATCAAATAAGAATCAAAGGTGGATATGAGTGGAAAACTGCTTTTAAGACTACCGAGGGACTCTATGAGTGGCTTGTTATGCCTTTTGGGTTGTCAAATGCCCCAAGCACATTTATGAGGTTAATGAATGAGGTGTTGAAAGAATTCATTGTAAAATGGGTTGTAGTGTACTTAGATGACATTTTAGTGTTCAAAAAAACCAAGGAGGATCATCTCAGACATCTGCAAATGGTGATGCAAAGATTGCATGAAGAGAAGTTGGCAAACAACTTGGAGAAGAGTGAGTTCATGAAACAAGAACTTGTATACTTGGGTTTTGTTATCTCAGAAGGTAACTTGAAGATGGATATCAGCAAGGTGGAAGCAATTTTGAATTGGCCTACACCTAAGTCAGCCACAGAAGTAAGAAGCTTCCATGGATTAGCACAGTTCTACAGGAAGTTCATCAGGTAGTTTAGTGAAATCAGTGCACCTGTTTTAGATACTATAAAAGGAGGTATGAAAGAAAATTTCCAATGGAATGAGAAGGATGATAAAGGATTAAAGGATTTGAAGAAAAGGATAGAAAATCAACCTATTCTTAAACTTCCTAGCTTTGACAAGTTTTTGACTATGGAATGTGATGCAAGCAATGTTGCCATAGGTGCAGTTTTGAGTCAAGAGGGAAAACCAGTAGCTTTTCATAGTGAAATAATGAATGATGCAAAGAGAAAGTATTCCTCATATGATTTGGAGATGTATACATTAGTACAAGAACTAAGGAAATGGATACATTATCTCCTTCCCAAAGAATTTTTAGTCTTTACCGACAATTAGGCTTTAAGTTTTCTAAATTCTCAAGACAAACTAAGCCATAAGCATATGAAATGGGTAGAGTACATTCAAGCCTACACCTTCACTGTCAAGCACAAGATGGGAGTAAAAAAGAAGGTATCAAATTCATTGAGTACAAGGTTTCTCACGGTGCAAGAAATTTAGTTAAGAATCATTGGTATAGACAGCTTCAAGGATCTATATTCAGCAAATGAAGATTTTTCAGCAGCATACAAGGTATGTCAAGATTTTCAGAATCACTTTCATAGTGAGTATTATGATTTAACCCTACAAGAAGTTCTTCTATTTAAAGGAGGAAAACTCTATGTACCAAAAGATTCAATGAGGGAGAAATTATTACAAGAGAAGAATAATGGTTCAATGAGTGGACATTTTGCGGTGCATAAAACCTTAGAATTGGTGCAGCGATACTACTATTGGCCAAGAATGAGAAAAGATGTTCAGAAGTATGTAGAGACCTGCATAATTTGTCAAAAGGCCAAGGGTACTTCATCAAATGCAGGATTGTATCAACCACTTCCAATCCAAAACCGACCTTGGGAGTGTGTTAGCATAGATTTTGTGGTTGGAATTCCTAAGACCAAGCTAGGAATGGACAATATTTTTGTGATTGTGGATAGATTTAGTAAGATGGCTCACTTTGTGCCATGCAAGACCACACATGATGCATGCTATATAGCACATCTCTTCTTCAGAGAGGCAGTGAGGATAAATGGATTAACTTTGAGTATTGTATCAGATCGAGACTCTAACTTTATGAGTCATTTCTGGAAAACCTTATAGAAGAAGCTCAGTACGAACCTTTCCTTTAGCTCAACGTATCACCCACAAACCAATGGTCAGACTGAAGTAGTGAACCAAAGTTTAGGAAATAATTTGAGGTGTCTCATAAAATAATATGGACAGTCATGGGATCAATTACTTGCACAGGCAGAGTTTTCCTACAATGATACAATCAATAGATCCACAAGAAAAATCCCTTTTGCAATAGTATATGGGATTCATCCTAGGGGTATATGTGAACTCAAGGATCTTGGAAACAATGTAGAGAAGAGTGGTTATGCTAAATATTTTTCTCAGTCCATGAAAGAAGTCCATGATACTATGAAGAAGACATTAGTGGAGAGTACAACTCACACTAATCAAAAGGCAGATGAAAGGAAAAGAGATGTTCAATTTCAAGTTGGAGATTTGGTCATGGTGCGCCTAAACAAAGCATGGTTGCAAAAAGGTGTCCCGAGTAAGCTTCAGATGAGAAGGATAGGCCCTTGTGCAATTTTGGTGAAGTATGTGTCTCATGCTTACAAAGTTGACCTTCCTATTGATATAGGTTTATCTCCAGTCTTTAATGTGGCAGATCTGGTGTCCTACAAGGGACCAATTCCAGAAGAATATCTTGATTTAACAGCAACAATAGAGGATCTCAAGGCTCTAAAACTTCCAGTAGCCTAAAATACAAGAGCAGAGAAGATTCTGAATTCAAGAGTTTCCAAGAGGACTAGAACAAAGACATACATGGAGAATATAGTAAAGTGGCAAGGACAAGTTGATTCTGAAGCCACATGGGTGCAGGAGACCAAGTTCAAGAAGTTGGGCATTGACCCGACCTGATCCAATCACCTGGAAGTTGATTTCTCTTTGTTAAGGGAGTATGGTGCAAGAGCAGCTCAAAAACTAGGGTGAAATACCCTTAATAACTCTTAGATTAGATTTTTTGGTTTGTAAAGTGTTTTGTTCATTCACTCTTGAAATGAACGAGTGGAAAAATAGGTCAAGTTGATGAAAAAACACTCTAGTTTCTTAGTTGGTTTCTTTTAGTTGTGTGTGTGTGTGAGGTAGTTTGTAAGCCTCTAGAAATCCAACCAAGGCATCAGGAACCTTTGATAAGCTGCTCAGTAGGACTGGCACTTGGTTAACACTGACGCTCGATTAACATTGGAACTCAGTTAACACTGGAACTCAATTAACACTGGAGCTCGGTTAACACTGGCACTCAGTTAACACTGGCACCAGGTTAAGACTGGTGCTTGGTTTGCATTACTGTTACTCAGTGAATTCATTTGTAATGGCTCATGAAAAGTGGATCTTGTCTTTAATGGACAATATGGGAAGTTGTAATGGATCCTGAAGAGATGCTTACGAATGAGTGGGTAGTTAAGGTTGTTCCAATGATGGGGTGGTTAATAATGACATCCCAAGCCTTCTTTTAGAAGTAATAGAGGTTGTAAAGAGATAGATTTGCAGATTATTGTATTGTTTGGTTTTGTTTCCACTAGTGAGAAGTTGTAGACTATGTTTTTATTGAATATCAAGCTTTGTTGTTCATTTTTCATGCAAGTAGATTAGTTTACTTTATTTCTGTCTTGCAAGTTGTTAGCTCTTCACCCATTCTGGGTTGTAAACATTAATGGCCCCTCCAGATTCTTGAATCTATGGTGAGAACCATGTGTTGGGATGAAACTCGAGAGGAGCCCTTATAAATAGTTTTCTTTTTGTTTTTAGTAGGAGAAGCAACAATTACAATTCTGGAGATCTTACCCTAGGCAAGCTCGATAATAGTCTGGCTAGGGAAGAGAATGAAAGCAATGTTTTGAAAACATTGATTAAGTGAGTAAAATGAATTTATTTGTGTAGGTTTAGTGAGGAATATGAATAACATGTCGATGGGAAGCAAATATTGAAGGGGAGGTAAAGTTGATAGTGACTTACCTCAGTTTAGGGTTGTGAATACCCTAAGAGATCTAGGAGAAAGATCTCAGAGCAGAGACAAGGTGACTCTGCAGTAGCAACAAGACTCTAGTCCCACATTAGTCATCAATGTATTTTTTGATCTTGAGTGCTTTCTTCCTTGTGCTATAATGGTTCCTCTTCCCTGGACCAGAAACCTCTTCAAGGCCAACAACCTTGTCCCCTTCCATGTCCACAATGGCTATTTCCCAATTTATCTACTTGGTCTTACCCACAAGGATTATAAGGTGCAAAGTGGAGGACTTGATAATGGTGTATCTCTTCTCACCAATTTTCTTTATGGAGGAATCAAGTCTAGAAATTCTAGAATCAAATTCCTCAAATTTCTTATCAAATTTTGCAGTCATGGATTTAGTATCACTCACTGCTTTGGTGAGGTCTTTAACATTCTTAGAAAAGGAATTGTCCTTTACCAGCACCAAGTGGCTTCATAAATTCCAACTTTTTTATGAAAACCATTTGATTGGTTTTGATATCTTTAACTTCATGGAAGACTCATTTTATGATCAAGTAAAAGTCTAGGGAACCTTCTTTGGTGGTCTACAGGACACCAATGGATGCATCAATTCTGTAATTGTCCTAATCCCTTAAATCCACACTTTCCTTAGTATCTTTCCCACCTGCAAAAAACTCCTCCTCACCCCAAGAGTAATAGATATGTCCTCTTCAAAATCTCTTACAGTATCAGTAACATGGGAGATGGAATTTGCATTGAGGGCAGTAGTAAAACCCACCTTAATTGTCTCACCCTTACTGGTTTCCCCAATATTCTTCTTAGTGTCAATATTCCTCTTATTTTCCAAGGTTTTAGGCTCAGCAAACCCTTCCTCATCATCCTTGGTGTCTTTTCTCTTTCTCAGCAGTTTTGCCAATATTAGAGGTGGCAACCATCAAACTCACAAATTTCTTCTTACCAACTATTTAAGGAGGGGAAATATCCTTCTCCACACTCTCACCAGTCTATATTCCCTCATCATCATTAGACACAATGATATTAGGAGTGCCAAAAATATTTCTCTTTAGGGAGGTCTTAATCTTTTTTCCCAGAGGACTAGGAATTTCCTCAATATCCTCCTTAGAATCAGTTTCTCACCCCCTCTCAGACCTTTCATAATTCTCCTTTCCTTCCACCTCCACAACTTGGATATGCTTAATAGGGTTTTTTAATCCTTTTCCCTAAAGTTCTCTTAAATTAATAAAATAATCCCTTGGTGAAGAATTTGGTTGTTGGGGTTCTTCTTGTGGCTATTGATGCTAGCACTAAGGGAAGATAGTAAAAAATATGGAAATCACACCAAAATTTTGTGCCTAAAATAATTCAACAGAATGTAATGATAATCATGGACCCTAGTGTATCTAATATCAACAGTAAAATATTTCATGATAGGTTTTAAGACTTCCCTCAACAAAGGCTTAATTTTCTTGGGATCGAAGTAAGTGTTGTTACCTTTCACCAATGCCTCTCTTTCCTTCTTTGTCTTAGGGAATCTTATCACATCATTCTCTGAGACCTTCCTATCCTTAAAAGACTTCATTCCTTCCAAGGGTAAGCCAAAAATTTCATAAATGAGCTTCTCGTCAAGATAAATTTCCTTACCAAACAGGGTGATAGTGCCCTTGTTCCAGTCCTCGAAAAAAATTCTGGTAACCTTCATGTCATACCCATGCAGCTTCTCAAGATATGGGGTAACTCTGCCTCTGGTCAAAATGTACCACATATTTTTTTTCTAATCTTCATAGGTCGCAAGTTCATTTTTTTTCAAATCTCCTCCCGTCTTAAGAGTTCCAAAGCCTAACAAACGTTGGTTCAGAGTGATATTGACAGAGATAAAAAAAGGAAATTTGGTATATAACACCAAAAATTTCTCACAAAACATGTGACACATAAATGGTAATTATGAAAATCTTCCCTATCAGACAAACACCACCCTTTGCATTGATTCCAAAGTTAATATATTCCATTTCCATCATTACTCGTAATCTTCCCAATTGTGCCATTAAATATATGATATCTAAGGAGAAAAATAATATCATTATTCATATTATTTTCTCCTTCCCAAATTTTTATGTCTTGTGATTGGACCCCAAGGTTGGTGATACCATCCACCACCTTATTGGTCTCATGATATGAGTGTGCTATGTATCATTTTTCAAAGGTTTTAATAATGGTCCTAGAGTCTTGGATGATATGATCAATAGACCAAGAGGCCTTATGTTGCCCTTTTAAGCACTTTATAATATTGTTAAAATCCCCTTCGATCCACACATTCTTGCAATTAAGACACCTCATAATTTTTAGAGATTGATATGAATTGTTATCTTTTGATCTTGGCCAACTTAACTGGTACATTGTGTTGTGCAAGTTCTAAATCATGAAATCTAGGGGATTTATGATCTCGAGGTGGTTAGCATAGGTCATGGCTATGATTTGGCGGTTAGAGATGGATTTGAAATATGAGATTTGGTACATTTATTTGAAGAGATGGTGAACTAGATCTTTTAACCTAGTTCTTGATATAAGATGATGAATTAGGGAAAAATCAGTGGGCATGGAAGTGGAAGATTGGTTGTGAATGCCAGAGATTGTTTGCAGAGTAGTGATTGAGATCTCTTGAAGGATAAATTGCTTATCTAAAGGGGTCAGAGAGAGTTTTGAGTAGAGATCATTGTTGTACTTCAACGGAACTGACTTTTGTTCTTGGTTGACTTAGTTGGTAAATTGTGTTGTGTAAGTGCTAAATCATGAAATCTGGGAGATTTATGATCTTGAGGTAGTTGGTATAGATCATTCCTATGATTTGACAATTAGAAATAGATTTGAAATATGAGATTTGGTTCATTTATTTGAAGAGATGGTGAATTAGGTTTTGTCGACCTAGTTCTTGTTATAGGATGAAGAATTAGGGAAAAATAGATGGACGCAAAAGTGGAAGATTGGTTGCAAACGACAGAGATTTATTGAAGAGCAATGGTTGAGATCTCTTGAAGGATAAATTTATTATCTAAAAGAGTTAGAGAGATTTTGAGTAGAGATCATTTTTGTACTTCAATGGAACTAACTTTGGCATAAGGTAGATGTTGTTATCCAGTTCACAAACACTCTAGATCATTGTAGTGATCAAATTGTAAGGCAGTGAGCCTTCCTTAGGATTGTAGCCCAAGGATTTTATATTTGAGTAGTGAGATATAAGTAGTGAGCTTGAATGCATGTGCATTCCCCATATATTGTAATAGGTTTATACTTCTAACAACGTATTCACTTATTGTGTATAGTCAGCCCCACCATGGGTTTTCCCCTAACTAGGTTTCCACATGATAAAAATCTTGTGTCAAATTGTGTGGATGCGATTCAGATTTTGGATGCATGCATATTTTATTTCAAGTAATTAGATCATAATTTAGGTTATTTAATTTTAAGGGTTCTAAGGATTAAGGGATTGAATTTTTATGTTTTGGGAACAACTAATTCACCCCCCCGTCTTAGTTGTTCATTGTCATATTATCAAAAAACCACAGGGAAGATTATAACACTAATTGTGGGTCTTAATGGGGTGTAGTACATTGATGGTACCTTTGGAAGAAACTTTAATTTGAATCCATGATTTTCCACCCAAAATATATTTTAAATTTCCTTTTTAAAGAAGCTAACAAAAGGTAAAACAAGGGACACGACTTAGAAAATCAACTAAAGAAGAAATATGGAGTGTGAAACCAAGGGAAATGCCAGTCTAGTGTAGTCAGAGGAATGATGGTGACTCAACAAGAAGGAGAAAATATTCCTAGGTCCCAGCTTGGCAAAGATAAGGTGATTCTTTAGTGTAAGAATATGATATTGTGGATTGAGGTAGAAGACAACACGAGGAAAGAAATAGGTTGAAAACAAATAGCTGCATATCTAGGGTGAACTGACATTCATCTAACCCCTAATCAAGTTTGATAAATCATGACAAGAGAAGCACATAAGAGCTAAAATCCTCCAAAAGGATACATTTCTAAGGCTATCCAAGACCTTTCCTTTTTCCAAGTTACCTTAGATGGTAGGGTGGAGAAGGATAATGGGGACAATGTTTCATTGATTATCAAGGGTTATGGTGGTTGTATTAAACTGTGGAAGGAGGTTCAATCTACTAAAGGAGTAAAGGAGGAACTTTGGAAACTCAAAAAAGAGTGGAAGTCCTTATGAATAAATTCTATGAGATGGATTGTGACAACGTTGTAGATACATCCCCATGTTTTCTACATGAAGACTCACCAATGAAAGACCCTCAGAAGAATCAAGAGCTATTGGACTTCCTCCATTAGGAATGGCTTTAAGTGTTGGCCTTATTTAGAAGATGGTCACTAGTTTAGGTAGTTTGGTCTATTTGTTTGTAAGTTGTTGATAGCATCTATTGTTGTGAATCAACTTATTTTAGTCTATTATTGTATTTGGTTTAACATTATAAGTGAGGATTTTTTGGTTGTCCTCTTTTTGAGATTGACCAATAGTACAACCATCTAGCTATTATTTTGTAAAGAGTCAAAACCCTAGTTTTTGCTACCTTTACGAATAAAAAATAATCACACAAAATAAACTACATCAAAAAAATTGTGTAGAAGCAAAAAAATTTAGAAGTAATGAAAAAATATGAGACAATAGAAAATTCAAAGGATAAGCCCATTTAAATATGCAAGCCCTTGCAATCAATTGGTTGTTATGATTAGTCACAAAAAATTAACATCTTACTGATCATTTCATTTAATTTTGTGAGAATCAATGAAACAATACCACTCAATTTATAAAATGGACATGTACCAATGGACAGTGTGTCCATTGATTGAACAACATTGAGTTCAATTATAATTGGTCAAATCTTAGCAATAATCATATTCTACATTTGACATTTTTGTTCATATGCGAGTAAGTGCACCAAGTTGCTGGTAAAAAAGTGGCCACATGATTAAAAAAACCTAAAATTTTCACAAAACGCGTACGTGTTATTTAAAATTTGAAATCACTTGGCTTGGGAAAGCTGAGCCTAATAAAAAAACATTAAATTTCCTCAAAACCCGTACGGTTTTTGAAGAGCTATAAGTTCCTCAAAACCCATACGGGAATTGAACTAAAAAATATTTCATGATTTATTATTTTATGAGAACTAAATATTTATTCATGCATCATTTAAAGAACTAAACACATACAAGATGGAGAGAGAGAGAGAGAGAGAGAGAGAGAGATCTATACACTTGCACCTATATATCTATAAATATGCATATATATATATACACATATATATACATATACATATACATATACATATACATATACATATATACATACATATATACATACATATACATATATATATACATATGTATATATACATATAGATATATATATATAT
>MU224983.1:2329112-2342378 GCA_018584345.1 Thuja plicata | reverse complement strand
TATATATATATACGCACACACACACACACACACACACACACATATATATATATATATATACACATACACAAACACACATATATGTGTGTGTGTGTGTAGACGTTATGGAAAGACATGTTGTCAATTAGTGCCAAAACACTTAGTCACTTATATGATTACAGTTTTGACCAATCCAACAGCTTGAAGTGCAACCTAGGCAGTTGCAGTGTAGCCCAAGCAATTGTAGTGTCGACTAAGAAGATAGTGGCAAACAGTATCACCCGAGTCACCAGTATTACCCAAGTTGCATACCAGCTCTGAGTTATCAATGTGACCTGAGTACATAGTATAGCTTGAGTGCCAGAGATTACTATGTCATTCGAGTGTCAACATATTTCCTGAGTATCAGTATATCACCCGAGTGGATTACTGGACCCGAGTATCAGTGTTGGGCCGAATTAGTTATTATTATTGGATATCAATTTATATCATGGAAGGAAACTTATGAAGGTAATTGATTTGGATAAGATATATATGTAAGATACTTTATTTATCCAAATGTGTAAAAGTAGCAATAACAGAAGTTAGATATGTGAATATGAAGTGACACATTAATTAGAAGGCTACAATAGTAAAAGGAACAACATAGACTGATCTATCACATTTAGGTGATAAGTATTATCTCAAAGGATCTCATTCAGAAAATCAAATTTGCATAGTAGATCATCCACTGGTTCATCCTAACAGGTGTATCAGCAAAATCCTTTAACTAGGTGGACTTAACAGTCCTTTTCAAATCTCCTAACAGAGTTTCATACTTAATTGTATTGTACAAATCCTTTCAAAAGGTGGACCTAACATTCCTTATTTCTCCTAACATGGTAGACCATCAGAAGTAGTCAATTGTAAGCTTTAACAGGCTAAATTTATACCGCAATACTAAATATTGTGGGTACCATCCCCACCCTAGTTTTACTTTCTATTTGGAAGGTTTCTGGGTAACCAAATATTGTGTCAAGTGTTGTGGATGTTTATTAGTTTGTTGTTTCATGCATGCAGTTAGATTAGACAACCTAATAAAGGATAAAAGAGAATAAGTTTTATTGGCTCCTGATCCACCCCCCCTCTCATTCACCTAGCCTTAATATATTTCCAACAATTGGTATCAGAGCTAAAGGTTCTCTTATCAGAAGTTTAACAACTTGAGAAAAGATCAGAGGCAATGGAAATAAACAGACTAAAGAAAGAAATTAAAAATGAAAAGCTATATCTACAAGTGGCCATGGATCAAATTAGAAAACTCAAGAAATAGCTCACTCATTCCCTGAAAAGAAGAAAAGATTTAGCAATGAAAATGAATGATAAAAACTATATAGAAGAAAGAATTGAAGATTTATGAAAAGAAAGAAGTTCTGAAGCAGTTGATGCAGCCATTGAAGACCTACTTGCAAAGAATTTCAATTTACATGAAGAAGTCAGAAAGTTGAAGAGAGAACAAGAAATCCATTCAGTAAGGATATGTGAAGTCATGGAACAAAAGAAACAAGTACAAAATGACAGAAAAATGGCAAAAGAGGATAAAATATTTCTAAGTACATGATTAGAGGAAAAAGAAAATGAAATCCATCATTTATCACTCCAGCAAGCAGATATGATAAATCAACTCAATAGTTCAAATCAAGAATTTATCAATCTAAGGACTGAAAATGAAAGACTACAAAATGATCTCAATACTGAAAACAAACCAATGAGAGTATGATGAATTCACAGGTAAGCATGGATCAGTTGATAGAGAAAACTCAATTTAGACATAATGGGCAGAATGGATTAGGTTATACTAAACAAGGTGAATCCTCACACCAAGGAGCTCAAAAGAACAACAAACCTACTTGTAATCACTGTGGTAAGTTAGGGCACACATAAAATAAGTGTTGGAGCAATGGAAAGTCAAATTTTAATGGTAAATTCTACAGATGAAACAAACATGGACATAGGGAAAGTGAATTCACTAGAAACCTAAGTTTGAAGGAAAATGTTTCAATTGTAAAAAACAAGGTCATAAGTCTTCTGATTGCAAAACTAAGAAATGGAACCCTGCTGAACAAATAGCTAAAACAATTTTTGGTTGGGATTACAACACATGGAGCATATTTTGTCATTATGGTGAGTATGGGCACATTGGTGAAAATTGTGCAAAGACTAATCTCAGAAAAAGGAATCCTACTAAGAGATGTTATGTGTGTAAACAAATCGGTCATCTAAGCAAGAACTGTATGAACAAAGAAAAAGTGGATACTGGTTTTGAGAAAGGAAAAGAATTTTTTTTTGAAATTAGAACACAGATGAGTCAGTAGTGGGTAAGGAAGTCTCCTGAGAATTCAGACCAAAATAATGAAGGATCGAATGGCACCCAAAATAGTGAGTTGGGTGGATCCACCATCTCCGAATAAATAATGGAGACAACTGGAACTATACATACAAGTCATCATACTTCAGTTCCAAATATGATAGCAAGTCCAAATTTGCATATTGATGCACTAGGACACATTATGGTTCTAACTGAGTCAGGATCCCAGTTACATCTGAGGAACTCAGGCTTAACAAAGTCAAGTTGGGTTGTATGGTTTTGAAGATGTAAAGGTTAGTTTTCGCCGAGTTTCTGAGAAAATCTAGGAGAACTACATGAGCTATCACAACTACCATGTACAGAGCATTTAATGAAGATATATGATGAATTTCCCATAAATGGTGGAGTTGAAGGGTTATTTTTTAAAGTTTATAGAGTGATTAAGATCTAATAGCGATTGCAGAGCAGAATTGTATTTGAAAGCTTTAGTTGCAATGAAGTTTTATCAATCCTCCTAGCATTATGGCATCTTCATCTAGTAGTAAGGTCAAGAAAGGATCCAAGATGTTAGTGGGGAATGCTGCCTGCAAACTACCAAAGTTTAAGCTCCATCCAATGATTGCAGAAGAGACGGATCCGATGGGAACCCATTCCCAAATTCCTCCGAAGGTACTGCTGAGTAACAACATTTAAGATTTCTATCATTGCACCATTCAACAACTAGGCACACTAGAGATGAATCAAACATATGAGAAACTTTGTGTAGACAAGAATTTAAATCTGGGACACAAACACCTCAAATTCAAGGGTTTAACCCACATTTTACATATGCCACAAAACTTTCATATAAAGTGGATTAGATTTCTTCTGATTTGTGTTCACGAAATGCATCTCTGGTTAGAGAAACTAGTGAAGATCACCAAGACAATGGTACACCATGTGACAAGGTACCCAATTCTCAACAAATCTAAGGCAACCAAAACCCTACCCTGGGATGACCTAGCCAAGAAGACTCTTGCCGAGTGGGATGGAAGAGGAAAGGAATTGAATGAAGTCACATACATGGAATTAAAGTTTGGTATTCACGTAATTTCACACAAGATATATAGTTCTAGCTGACCAAATAGTGTACCATGTGAGGCTGTGGACTTGGCATACAAAGTGGTCATGAACAATCTTTCATTCGACCTTGCTGAGTTGCAGCTCATCCAAATGAGCAAAAACATGGAGAGCATCCGAGCACCGAAGAAAAAACCATGTAAGTTTGGTTCACTCTTGGTATGCATATTATTTTATGTTCAGAAGTTTTTCCCTTCCAAAGGCACAATTGTATGGAAAAGGATAGACCCATAGTTTATTAGATAAATGAATTTATAGAAGAATTAGGAGATAATTTTGAGAGCATCATGGATGCATACTTTGAGAGTTTCAGAGAGAAGATACAGAATCCATAAACAATTGGTAGAGGACTATAAGAATGATATTTTCTTCCTAGTTGGCCGTGACAAGGTATACATTCAAGAAGTCAAGCCTAGGGTTGCATGGGTGAAACCTCTTGCAGATGAGGTTAACATAGATGAGACTAGAGACATCATTGAAGCTCTTGTGAATGAGCCTGTTGATCCCAAAGAACCATATTTTGGTACTTATGAAGAAGAAAAGGGAAAAATATCTTTGGAAATTAAGATTCCTAAAATCCTGAAGAGAGGAAGGAAGAGAATTGAGAAGATTGGAAATAAATATGGCAAGTTTTCTGAATCTCCTCCTTCAATCACTGAAAGCAAAGGAAATGACATAAATATAGAAGATGATGAATCTAAGAAAGAATAATAGGTAGAAGATGAGCCTCCTAAAAAGAAGAGGCTAGCCCCCAAGAAAAAACCTAAGGACTTTACCCATACTTTCACTAGATCCAAAAGAAAATTGAGATTGCCTAAGGAAGATGAAGAAAAAGAAGATACAGTCATATTCAAGAAGCCACCATCTAACTTTGAGTAGAGGATTGAAGACTTGAAAGGAGGAAGTGGTATGGGATCTCTCAAATCATGGAAGTATGCTACTAGAACCAAAGATGAGAAGAAGATGATTGAGGATGCATTAGTAGAGAAAATCACAAGATGGAAGTATGATCCATCTGAATTGAAAAGCCATATGACTAAAGACCTTCTCAAGGAAATCACCATTCACTGGCATAATGCAGTACATATTGAAAAGGACACTAGAATGAAAAACTTGAAACAATTCATGCCTACTATGACTAGTAAATAGGCAAAAGATTCTATGACTCAGTATGAGAGTAATCACACTCCAAGGTTTAGGACTTTTCAAATCTTAAGCAAGAAAATAGAGGATGTTGTGTAGGCCACAACAAAGATATGAAAGACAATTTTTGAAATCAAGGAAGAAGATATGGTAGAGAAATAGAGTACAGACCCTCCTATATAGAATAAAGAGGAAGAGTTACCTAAGGTTTAGACCATTGAAGAATCTAATAATGAATAGATAGCAGTAGAAGTGATGGTATCCCTACCCCAATCACCTATTCAGAAAGTCTTATCTCCAGGCAAGGAAAAGAGCATAGAATCTACATCAAGTCAAGTAAGAATTGAGCATCAGGCTCTACCTACTACTGGGCCAAGACAAACCAAGTCACATAAGGTCACTATGAATGTCTCTATAGTTGATACATATTCTATAGTTGGTGCAAAGAATGTTAATGAACTATTCCAATTGAATACTAAGGAGAACACCGAGGATGGAAAGGATAAGGATGATGATGGGAAAGGAAAAGAAATCATTCCTTCACCTCATCCCAAGGTCAAGGGTAAAGAAATAATCACTAATGAAATTGATCTTGAGGAAGACATTGTTATTCCTAATTGCGATCTTTCTAACCTGACAGCCAAGCAAATGGATATACTTGGTGAGCTATGGAAGAAAAGAGCAAGACAACAGAAGCTCCAAGATGAGAAGAAAAGGAATAGAGTACTTGAAGATATCAAAGGTATATTCCTTGATTCTCTAGAAAGTGAATTCAATGAGAATGACTCTATTATGGACCAACTTGTTGACATAGTTCACAAGTTCAACACAGATCTTAATGGTTAGGAGAAATTACTGCAGAAGGCAGAAAGGAAATTTGAGAATAAGGTTCTAGAGAATGTTGCAGGTAAAATTACAATAGATCAAGTAAAGCTAAAAATTGTCATTAGCTCTCTAGAAACCATTGTGAATAATGTTGTATCATTATTTGTAAAGTTGAGTGATACTTCCAACTTTACCATGCAAATCAAGAACAAGCTGGCAAAGATAGACAATGATTTAAAGGCAAGTGCAAACCAGTTGGCACTTGATCCAAGCTCTAGCTCAGCACATTTTGTCAAGATTAAGTATCTTACTGATCTGCAGGTAGAGTTACTAAGGGAAGAAAGTTGAACAAGGGAATCTCTTACAGCTATACAGAGCCAACTCCTTCCACACATAGATGTCATTAAAAAACATATTGCTCATGCAAAGACACTCATACATGATAACAAATTTTCTGTTGCAGAGATTATGATGGAGTTGTCAGCAGAGATTCAGATTGAGTTGCACATCCTGAAGGTGTTGCAAGATAATTGGGACAAGACTTTGTCTCAAATTTTGAAGGTACATTGTGATTTCCTATCATATTTTGGTTTATACTTTTTGGCATTTGTGTCAAAAACAAGGGCAAAGATAGGAAATATATGTATATATACAAGGAGAAAAGATAGGATATATATATATATACATATACATACATACATACATATATATATATATATATATATATATATGATGAAATAAATGTATAAAGCAGAGGAAGATATACATAGCACAAAATCAAAAATAGTTTTGAAAAATAAAAAATAGAGTCAGTTGCAACCGAGTTGCAGAGCAGTTGTCAAAACTCGAGCAAGTACCCAAGCACATGGTAAGGGGGAGTTTTGACTTAGTAGTTTGATAAGTTTTTGGTATGATAGGTGTTTTTGGCCACTAATTCCAAACGGGGAGATTGTAGACCTTATGGAAAGACATGTTGTCAATTAGTGCCAAAACACTTAGTCACTTATATGATTACAGTGTTGACCAAGCCAACATCTTGAAGTGCAACCCAAGCAGTTGCAGTGTAGCTTGAGTAGTTGCAGTGTCGGTCAAGTAGATAGTGGAAAACAATATGACCCATATCACCAGTGTTACCCAAGTTTCATACCAGCTCCATGTGAGAAATGTGACCCGAGTGCCAGAGATTACTATGTCGCCCGAGTGTCAACATATTGCCCGAGTGTCAGTATATTACCCGAGTGGATTACTGGACCTGAGTATTAGTATTGGGCCAACTTAGTTATTATTATTGGATATTAATTTATATCATGGAAGCCAACTTATGAAGGTAATTTATTTGGATAAGATATATATGTAAGATACTTTATTTATCCAAATGTGTAAAAGTAGCAATAACAGAAGTAAGATATGCGAATATGAAGTGGCAGATTAATTAGAAGGCTACAATAGTAAAAGGAATAAAAGAGAGTCATCTATCACATTTAGGTGATTAGTATTATCTCAAAGGATCTTATTCAACAAATCAGAGTTGCATACAAGATCATCCACTGGTTCATCCTAACAGGTGTATCAGCAAAATCCTTTAACCGAGTGGACTTAACAGTCCTTTTCAAATCTCCTAACAGAGTTGCATACTTAATTGTATTGTACAAATCCTTTCACAAGGTGGACATAACATTTCTTATTGATCCTAACAAGGTGGGCCATTAGAAGTGGTCAATTGTAAGCTTTAACAGGCTAAATTTATATTGCAGTACTAAACCTTGTGGGTACCATCCCTACCCCAGTTTTAATTTCTATTTGGAAGGTTTATGGGTAACCAAATATTGTGTCAAGTGTTATGGATGTTTATTACTTTTATGTTCCATGCATGCAATTAGATTAGACAAGCTAATAAAGGATAAAACAGAATAAGTTTTATTGGTTCCTGATTCACCCACCCCCCCTCTCAATCACCTAGCCTCAATATATTTCCAATAATATATATATAGATGAGGTTAACATAGATGAGACCAAAGACATCATTGAAGCTCTTGTGAATGAGCCTGTTGATCCCAAAGCACCATATTTTGGTACTTATGAAGAAGAAAAGGGAAAAATATCTTTGGAAATTAAGATTCCTAAAATCCTGAAGAGAGGAAGGAAGAGAATTGAGAAGATTGGAAAGAAATATGACAAGTTTTCTAACTCTCCTCCTTCAATCATTGAAAGCAAAGGAGATGACATAAAGATAGAATATGATGAATCAAAGAAAGAATAATACATAGAAGATGAGCCTCCTAAAAAGAAGAGGCTAGCCCCCAAGAAAAAACCTAAGGCCTTTACCCATGCTTTCACTAGATCCAAAAGAAAACTGAGATTGCCTAAGGAAGATGAAGAAGAAGAAGAAGATACAGTCATATTTAAGAAGCCACCATCTACCTTTGAGAAAAGGATTGAAGACTTGAAAGGAGGAAGTGGTATGGGATCTCTCAAATCATTGAAGTATGCTACCATAACCAAAGATGAGAAGAAGATGATTGAGGATGCATTAGTAGAGAAAATCACAAGATGGAAGTATGATCCATCTGAATTGAAAAGCCATATGACTGAAGACCTTCTCAAGGAAATCACCATTCACTGGCATAATGCAGTACATATTGAAAAGGACATTAGAATGAAAAACTTGAAACAATTCATGCCTTCTATGACTAGTAAATAGGCAAAAGATTCTATGACTCAATATGAGAGTAATCACACTCCAAGGTTTAGGACTTTTCAAATCTTAAGCAAGAAAATAGAGGATGTTGTGCAGGCCACAACAAAGATATGAAAGACAATTTTTGAAATCAAGGAAGAAGATAAGGTAGAGAAATAGAGTACAGACCCTCTTGTATAGGATAAAGAGGAAGAGTTATCTAAGGTTCAGACCATTGAAGAATCTAATACTGAACAAATAGCAGTAGAAGTGATGACATCCCTGCCCCAATCACCTATTCAGAAAGTCGTATCTCTGAGCAAGGAAAAGACCATAGAATCTACATAAAGTCAAGTAAGAATCGAGCATCAGGCTCTACCTACTACTGGGCCAAGACAAACCAAGTCACATAAGGTCACTATGAATGTCTCTATAGTTGATACAAATTCTATAGTTGGTGCAAATAATGTTAATGAACTATTCCAATTGAATACTAAGGAGAACACCGAGGATGGAAAGGATAAGGATGATGATGGGAAAGGAAAAGAAATAATTCCTTCACCTCATCCCAAGGTCAAGGGTAAAGAAATAATCACTAATGAAATTGATCTTGAGGAAGACATTGTGATTCCTAATTGTGATCTTTCTAACCTGACAGTCGAGAAAATGGATATACTTTGTGAGCTGTGGAAGAAAAGAGCAAGACAACAGAAGCTCTGAGCTGAGAAGAAAAGGAATAGAGTACTTGAAGATATCAAATTTACATTCCTTGATTCTCTAGAAAGTGAAGTCAATGAGAATGACTCTATTATGGACCAACTTGTTGCAATAGTTCACAAGTTCAACATGGATCTTAATGGTTAGGAGAAATTACTACAGAAGGCAGAAAGGAAATTTGAGAATAAGGTTCTAGAGAATGTTTCAGGTAAAATTACAATAGATCAAGTAAAGCTAAAAACTGTCATTAGCTCTCTAGAAACCATTGTGAATAATGTTGTATCATTATTTGTAAATTTGAGTGATACTTCCAACTTTACCATGGAAATCAAGAACAAGCTGGCAAAGATAGACAATGATTTAAAGACAAGTGCAAACCAGTTGGCACTTGATCCAAGCTCTAGCTCAACACATTTTGTCAAGATTAAGTATCTTACTGATCTGCAGGTAGAGTTACTAAGGGAAGAAAGTAGAACAAGGGAATCTCATACAGCTATACAGAGCCAAATCCTTCCACACATAGATGTCATTAAAAAACATATTGCTCATGCAAAGACACTCATACATGATAACAACTTTTCTGTTGCAGAGATTATGATGGTGTTGTTAGCAGAGATTATGATGGAGTTCTCAGCAGAGATTTAGATTGAGTTGCACATCCTAAAGGTGTTGCAAGATAATTGGGACAAGACTTTGTCTCAAATTTTGAAGGTACATTGTGATTTCCTATCATATTTTGGTTTATACTTTTTGGCATTTGTGTCAAAAACAAGGGCAAAGATAGGAAATATATGTATATATACAAGGAGAAAAGATAGGATATATATATATATATGATGAAATACATGTATAAAGTAGAGGAAGATATACATAGCACAAAATAAAAAATAGTTTTGAAAAATAAAAAATAGAGTCAGTTGCAACCAAGCTGCAGAGCAGTTGTCAAAACTCGAGCAAGTACCCAAGCACATGGTAAGGGGGAGTTTTGACTTAGCAGTTTGATCAGTTTTTGGTATGATAGGTGTTTTTGGCCACTAATTCCAAAGGGGGAGATTGTTGACCTTATGGAAAGACATGTTGTCAATTAGTGCCAAAACACTTAGTCACTTATATGATTATAGTGTTGACCAAGCCAACAGCTTGAAGTGCAACCCGAGTAGTTGCAGTGTAGCCTGAGCAGTTACAGTGTCGGTCGAGTAGATAGTGGCAAACAATATCACGCATGTCACCAGTGTTACCCGAGTTTCATACCAGCTCTGCGTGAGCAATGTGACCCGAGTGCCAGATATTACTATGTCGCCCGAGTGTCAACATATTGCCCGAGTGTCAGTATATCGCCTGAGTGGATTACTAGACCTGAGTATCAGTATTGGGCCAACTTAGTTATTATTATTGGATATTAGTTTATATCATGGAAGACAACTTATGAAGGTAATTGATTTGGATAAGATATATATGTAAGATACTTTATTTATCCAAATGTGTAAAAGTAGCAATAACAAAAGTAATATATGAGAATATGAAGTGGCAGATTAATTAGAAGGCTACAATATTAAAACGAATAAAAGAGACTCATCTATCACATTCAAGTGATCAGTATTATCTCAAAGGATCTTATTCAACAAATCAGAGTTGCATACAAGATCATCCACTGGTTCATCCTAACAGGTGTATCAACAAAATACTTTAATTGAGTGGACTTAACAGTCCTTTTCAAATCTCCTAATAGAGTTGCATACTTAATTGTATTGTACAAATCCTTTCACAAGGTGGACCTAACAGTCCTTATTGCTCCTAATAGGGCAGGCCATCAGAAGTGGTCAATTATAAGCTTTAATAGGCTAAATTTATATTGCAGTACTAAACCTTGTGGGTACCATCCCCACCCCAGTTTTACTTTCTATTTGGAAGGTTTATGGGTAACCAAATATTGTGTCAAGTGTTATGGATGTTTATTACTTTTATATTCCATGCATGCAATTAGATTAGACAATCTAATAAAGGATAAAAGAGAATAAGTTTTATTGGTTCCTGATTCACCCACCCCCTCTCTCAGTCACCTAGCCTCAATAAACGCATACGTGTTATTAAGAAATAGGAAAGTTTTTTGTCTTCCATAACATGTACGAGTTTTGTAAAAGTTAAAAACCCATATAGGTTATGGCTAGGTAAGAGGTTTGTATAATGATGCTAAGGCTTGGGACCATTTTCCCCTCTATTTCTCTCCATTTATACGCTTATTGTTCTTCCCAGAGGATTTCTTGACTTCCTCCTTGCCAGGTTTACACATCATCAAGTGGGTATTTGTAAAAATACCACCATAATTTCACACGTCTTCAAAGCTTTCTAACCATATATTTTTTTCTATTTTTGGACAACATTAGCATAGTGAACTTTAATTTTCTTTACCAGTGTCTTTCGAGTTCTCAGAGACATATGCCCACCATTTTCTTTATAAATTTTGATCTACTTGACCAAATTCAAAACAAATTACATATTATTATTCTAGACTTGATTCTACACACTTTTAAACAAAATAAGTTTACATTTTTTATTATTTTGATGCAAGTTATGCCCAACACATGAACATGTACCTGATTTTCAGGATGCAGCCACTTCAAAAAATTATTAAAAACAAATACTCAATGAAAAATTACAAAAAAAATACATAACTTCTAGATCTCACTCTTAACTATAATTCTACCAAAGGGTTTTGAAAAATAATAAATCTAATTATAAATTTTGTGGAGCACACAGAAATAGCTATGTTATGTTTTTTAGAAAAAATCAGGAACAATTTCTCATGCGCAACAAGTTTGATCCTCTTAATATTATCCATTTTTTAAAAAACTTTAGTAGTTTAAAACTAGATTCAGAGTACTAGAATTCTTATTCTTTGCACATCTCCAATTTTGAGCGCATGGCTGTCAAATTTCTCTTCGATGTTCAGGTTTACTTGATTTCAGAAAAAAAAAGTGGCCACTTATACCCCCCTTTTTGCACACCATCTTGGTGCACTTACCCATGCAGGAAGGGTCAACAATTGAACTTACAAATCCATGAAATATTTGTTATAAAAAGACATGAAATCCCTACAATAATAACTATATAGTATAAAAATATTAATGAGATTAATTAATACTTCATAAACATATGCAAATATAATAGAGATGTGCACTATATAATAACAAATCATTAATATTATCAGATTTTTTTCTATATATATAAAATAAATTATAAGATGGATTCTAAGTTGTATCTATACTAACCTTTTAAAAGAGCTTTAATGAATTTCTTATAAAAACTATAATTATATTTGCATTATGATGAGCATGAGAATGTCATTACTATTAGGTGGATGAATGAAAATCATAGTAAGATGAGTGATGTGACAATGGTGACCATTAAACATAAGTAAATTAATACAATGAGGAGCACTAAAAACCCACAACATTAAATAACAAGTTCCTTTCAAAATGAATTGGCATATTTAAATGCAATAATGAAAAAATAAAAGTAACAATATCTAGGGTCATTTCAAGGCTTATCGACAAGGACTTCAAATTAAAATAAAAAATTAGAAAAAAAAGATTACTAAAATTCAATTTAGATAAGAATGAATATTAGTTTGAAGTTTACCATGAGAAATTAATATAAATATTATGGGAGATCAATTCTATCATTGTAAATTAACTTCATTGAAGTGAAAGGATTTGACAGAAAATGACTTAAACTAAATAATGTATAAGGTTGTTGTATAAATAAAAATGGTAATAGTGAATGAAGTTGTATATAAAGTACCAAAATAAAGTTGTAGTTGTTTTCTAAATAAAAAGTAGATAGGGGAAGGGGTTTTGTCCATGTTTTAATTATTATTTATTGGATTTTACTAATCAAAAGTCCACTAAAAAAACAATTATGCAAATTTATTGGTACCAATAGTGAATAATTTCTGGGGCATTTGTGTATAAGTATTGGATCAATTGTGCAATTTTTTTGGTTGTCAAAATGAATGGTTTACAAGGTGATAGGGAATATATATGTGATGATACTTTGAAATAACCATATTTTGACCCTAGTGCGCCTAAGAAATCACAAAATGTTCATCTTTACTACCTAGAAGCCAAAACAATGCTATAAGCAGTGAAGTTGCATATGAAGACAATAGAAAAACAATATCAAAGAATGTTGTACTATTTAGAAACTATTGTGCAACAAGTTAGTATAACTACTAGTAGTACCCTTCCCCTATCACATTCAACAAATAGAGAACAAATCATCATGCATCAAATTATAGCTTTTTCTAAATAAAAATCAGATGTTAGGATGAATTCAAAATAATTGAGAGGGGGGGGTGAATCAGTTATGCCAGTGAAATTATAGCTATTGTTAGGATGAATTTAGAATAACCAAGCGGGGGGGGGGGGGGAATCAGTTATCCTCAGGTCTAGACGTTCCC
>MU224983.1:2286210-2305647 GCA_018584345.1 Thuja plicata | reverse complement strand
CTTAGGACTTTAGAATTAAATCAATTAATCATAGGGATTTTTAGCTAATAAACCTTGATAATTTAGGAATTAAATATAATGTCAGATTTATGCAAATTTGGGTTTTCTGCATTTGAGACTCAGTCAAATAAAGTCAATTAGGAGGAGAATTTTCCTAGTACAATAGGACTTTGATGATGAGAGAATTGAAGGAGCGCACCAAAATTGATTGGAATTATAAGGTGCCAATTTTGGGGTGTTATAGGTAGAATCTCTGATGAAGCTTCTTACCTGGAGAGGGAGGATGTTGTAATGTTTATCTATGCTTACATGTTTAGCATTCATGCCTATAAGGATAGTAGATGTACTGGTGTTCAAATTTTTCATTCTCTATAATTGTGTGATGATGAAAGATCTATTGGTGGATTGTGAGGAAATTTAGGCAATAAAGAGATAAGTATTTGAATGTTGATCATGAATTTTATGTAGTTAATTCATGCTATAATATTGAGAATAGTGAAGAATGTATGCTTTAGCATTGATTTATATATTTTCTCTTTATGAATAGTTTGATTCTATGAACTATTACTAATCTCTCTAAAAATTCTTCCAGGGTGGATCAAGAAGTAATGGGATGATGAGATATTACATGCAAATTTATTCAGGCTACAGAAATCAACATGGGAATGCTGCTTGCAGCCATAGGACTGAATTGGTAGCACATAACTTAATTAAAGGTAGAGAACCTATTCAGATTGTCATTGCAATTAGTTTCTTTGAAGAAGAAGAAGAAATGACATTTAGAGGGAGACTATTCAGCTACAAAAATCAGATTTAGAGGGAGCTTGAGTGGCAGATGTAGAATGCCAAGTCCTTTGGAGAGGATCAACAAGCTTGTGTAGCAGTATGACAACAAAAGCTCATTGTTGGACAAACATTTGAACCACTTTCCTAGAATTGTGATAATCAAAGACATGAGAATGGTGCCCCTATTGAGAGGGAGTCTTAGAATTCAAGTGATATTTTATGTGTTTTAATGAGTTCTTCTTTGAGAGAGAAGTTTGAGGTGCAATCCCTTGTTAATGAGTTCTTCTCCGTGAGGGAGAAGTTTGAGGTGCAATCCCTTGTTAATGGATTCTTCTTTGTGAAAGAATTTGGAGGTGAAAGCCCTTTTTCCATCCTCTGGGAGTAGCTATGGTGGATTTCATGTGATAGAATCCATGACTTATCTCTTGTATCATTCACCCTCTAGGAGTAGCCACGGTGAACATCATGTTGAGATAATGATATCACATTGAGAGAATCCATGATAATTTTTTTGGTTTTCTCACAAAGGGTGTAGCCATTGTGAGGGTCATGTTGAGAGAATCCATGACATGAGAGTCTAAAAAGATATCTCTATAGCTAAGAGGGAGTTTTGATGTTATATCTAGCTTCGGGAGTTATCTTTCTCCTGAAGATGAATCACTTGTCCAAGAAATTTGAAGGGTCTTAAATTTGGAAATTGAAAAGACTTGCATGGAGAGGTGAAGAGACATCCATTTGAAATGAAGAGACTTGTGCTTGGAATGTAAAGATTCTTCAGTTTCGAAGATGAAGAGTCAATTCTTCTATATATTTCTTTGTCTTGTGCATTGGTTGAGTGTTAGTCACACATTATATTGCTGGTTATGATTGTAGTAGATATTTTGTTGGTTCAGTTTGAAGCATTCTACACAGATCTCTATTATTTTATCAATAAAGCATCATTTCTTGTGTGGGTAGGTTTTTCCCATCAATTTGGAGGGTTTTCCCAAGGTAAATAATAGTGTTTTTTGTGTCATCTATTCTTGCATGTTTTGTGTTAAGAATCTTTTGTTTCTCTGTCATTCTGGTTCATAACATTAACAGTCTGCTAAAACATTCATACTATAAGAATTCATGGATTTTGACCATTATCAATGGTAGCTATAATTATAGGTTTAGAAAATATTCAACAAATTCAAGAATGTGGAATATCTATACATTAATATACGCAAAGTTATTTTATAGAACATCATTGGTCTGCATTCTTACCATCAACCATTTTCTCATGATTATTTTATGATGTATGGAAATTATTGTCGACATTATTTTTAATACTTCTAGTCATTGTTTCAAAATTCCTCTTAGATATAACAAATACTAAATGGTTGTCATGGAAAAAAAGGAATAAACACATGATCATAAATTTCCTTCTTTTTAATTACATATTTCCTTTTATTACTCACACCAACCTTCAATTGTCATGTGTATTTCCCTTAATAGAATTGATGAAACAACTAGTGTCTTAGGTGTTGGGAAATAAATGAGTTCAATACCAAAGATTGTGATGATCATTCTTTATCTAATTAACCAACCAAACAATGAGATAAAATATTGGACAACTACAACATATATATATATATATATATATATAAAGTTGCCTTAATGTAGAAAACCATGCTTAGATCCTTCTTCTTAATGATGCCAAAAATTAAAATGCATATCATGCTTAATAATCATATCTTATGTGCATTTATGAAAATAAATAATGAATAACATCAACATAAGGACAAAACCACCAACATAAGGACACCACATAATATAGGATTTATGTGGAGGAAACATTTTTGGAAAAAAACTCCACCAATAAGAGAGGCCAAGTATAGAATGGAAAGAGCTCCAAAACCACCAAACAAAGTATCCAAATAAGACTCTTAATTCCAAATGACCATAAATTTTGGATTGCCTCCATAAAAGTCAAAAGGAAACTGGTTTTGGCTACAATACTTTCCTTCCAATTTGGGCACACAATCTTGCAAGATAAACATTATTTTAAATATAGTAAATGATAGAATACCATGAGACACTTGTTTCCTCTACTAAGACCCCATTTGGAGAATCCAAAAGATCACTCACCTATTGAATTCAAAGTCATTAATTATCCAATTCTAGGTATCCATATGTGTGGAAGACAATATTAAATAATTATATTCACAACCAATTTTTACCATTGCTAGTGGAACTCGTCACCCCTTATGAGTGTATTACAAATAATAGTGAGAATATTGGTGCAGGAGCACTAACTAAAACAACATGAACACCTCATCAAGATGAGACTCCTAGGGGGTCTTGAGGATGCCCAAGTCCTTAGGGTATCATTTTTAGTTCATTGACCCAATTGTAAGGCCTGGTTCCAAGATTGGCATTCATAAGCCACTTGGTCAACCATTGGTAAAAGGGTCCCTAGAGCTTAGGATTTGAGAATTTTATGTTCTTAGGGTGTTTTAAATATGTTAGGAACCTTAGGTTCACTTTCTGTAATAAGATTGCATATTTTGTGCAACTTTGCAAAATGTTGTCAAAAGTTGTCAAGCAACTTTGACAACATTTTACATCTTTTAGTTGTAAAGTCTAAATAACTTCCCCAATGGAAATATAGTTTGAAATATGGTTCTAACCATTGGGGAAATATTTCATATCCCTTTCAGGTGGGTGGAAATAAATAATGATGTAAGTTTTCTCTTTGAATCAATAAAAATAACTGATTTTCTTGTAGCAGTCAACTTGCAACTTTGAGTACAGACTTGTACAGACAAACCAGGGCATGAAACCAATTGGTAAGTAAGAATCATTGAATTAGATTTCATTTTCATTTGGTTTTGAGTCTTGATGATCTCTAGTTTGTAAGCTAGAGCATTTTCTTCGTTCACTGGTCTGAAACCCTCCAAAACTAGGGTTTACTCACTAAATCTCATTTTCCTCTCATGTCCACCCTTGGAAAATTCTGATCCTTGGTGGAATGAGAGGTCTAAATGTGGAATAAATTATTTATAAGTTGGTTTGTAGGGGAATCAGTTTTGGAGCATGTTTTGAGTGAATAATGGTCGACATCTCTATGTGGCGACCAACAACCAAAATGGTGCAGCAGTGACTTCCATGAGATTGGGGTTCAGTCAGATCTTGTCATTGGAGTTGGAGGAGTTTGGGACCATCCCAAGTGCATTCCAAGTCTTAGTTTCATCTTCCCTTAAGGATTTGGGTTACTTCCTTTGTTAATGGAGACCTAATTGTCAATTAGGCCTGTTTGATTATGTGATGTCCAAGCCACTTCCTTTTCACTTCAGAACCCTTGGATTTAGGGATTGTTAGTAGAGGGCACTCAAAACTATGATCAGTTCCCTGGGTCTAATGTGAAGTATTGAAATTATGTCCATTAAACCCTCTGTGCAAGGCTACAAGGAATTGAAGGCTTGATTGTGGAACATATATCTCAAGGATACCCTAGACTTTCTTAATGATGTGAACATGTCTTGTTAGTCTAAATAAGACCTTTGTAAACTTGTCTTAGCCCCTACAACTTTGGTTTTCACTTAGGGACTTATGAATCAATATTTCAATGTTTATTGCATAGGTATGGATTGTTGAGATACATTGCACATCTTGAATCTAGTATTTAACCTTTGTCAAGATGTTGTATGGAGTTGTGTGAACTTTTGTAAAGGTGTAAGACCTAGGTGGACAGGGTTGTGTTTGTGAATAACCCTTTGGGAGAGTGGGAATGACATAGTGTCTAAGTTTCCTTATCATACCCTAGATCTTGTGTCAAGTGGTATCAGAGAAGCTTAAAGATCTTTGGATTGATTCAAGTTTCAACCATGGCTGATGGTGGAGAAGAAAGTGAACTTCCTAATAGGATGTCCAATGCAGAACTCCTAAGAGTATTAAAGGAGCATGATGTAGAGAGAAAATGGTTGAGGCAGGAGATGGAAAGGCTTAAGGAACAAGTCAAGAATAGTGGTGGTAACTCTGGAATGGAAGAGGAGGGGAGTGATGAAGGAGCCCCTTTACAGGAGGAAGAGGAGATCCCTATAGACCAGAGGCTACTTTTGAAGACTTTGAAGTCTATGGAGAGGAGAACCATGGACACCAAGCTTGATCTACATATCTACAATGGAAAGATGGATGTAGAAGAAATCATGGACTGGATGGATGCACTTACTACTTTCTTTTATTGTGAGGAGATACCAGAACACCAAAAGGTGAAAATAGAAAAGTCCAAGTTAAAGGGGTTAGCCCTAACTTGGTGGAACTTCACTCAAGAAGAGAGGGTGAAGATGGATAATAATCTAGTGGGCACATGGAAGAAGATGATGGCCTTGGTGAAGGAGGCTTATGTGCCAGGAGATTATGAAGTGCAACTTCATAAGAAAAGATAGAGTTTGAGACAAAAAGAAATGGATGTCTTAGGTTACACTAAAGAATTTTGTAAGCTCTCAATGAAATCCAAATTGGTAGACCTAGAAAGTGTCAAGCTTGCAAGATACATGCAAGGATTAAGGATAAATATCTAGGATGAGTTGAGTTTGTGGTCTCCAACTACAGTCCAATGATGCTTCCAATTAGCACTAAAAGTTGAAGACAAATTCAAGAAAAGACAAGATCATATTTCTAGGGGTAGAGGTAACAACAAGCCTAACAACAAATTTAGAGGAAGAGGAAATACATGGGATAGAGGACAGTCAAGATATGATAGACCCATGGAGAAAAATCAAGGAGGAAGATACCAAGGAGATTCAAGTAATAGAGGAGGCTATAGAGGTAGGAGACCTTTTGGAAGTGGTAGGGGAAGAAAAAATGAACCCCTAAGGTGTTTCAACTGCAATCAGTTAGGCCACCATGCAGGGAGATGCTCTGAGAAGAGGAACAATAACCAAGGTGAGAGAAGAGCATAGTTGGTCTAAGAAGATAACCAAGAACTTGAAGTTGAAGAAGGGAAAGTCCTGATGATGAGACAAGCCTTCTTGCAAGTACCACACACTCAAGAGCCACCCCAAAGGAAGAACCTTTTCAGAACAAGAATCATATGCCAAGGAAAGGTATGTAACTTATTGATAGACTCTAGTTCAATAGAGAATTTGATTTCAAAGGAAATGGTACAGAAGTTAGAATTAAAGAAAACACCACATCCTTTCCCTTATAATGTTTCTTGGCTTACTAAAGGACAAAAAACACTAGTCACTGAACAGGCTATGGTAGAATTTTCTCTAGGATATTTCAAAGATAAGGTTTTGTGTGATGTTGTAGAGATGGATGCTTGTCATCTTCTACTTGGGAGGCCATGGAAATATGACATGTATGCCACCTATAGCTATAGGAAAAACACCTACATTATCATTAGAGATGGAAAAACCTTCACTATGAAGCCACTGGCTAAACAAAAATCAGAGAAAGAACCCACTGTAATCATGATAGGGGAGAAAGAAATGGTAAAAAAATTAAAAGAATTAGAGGAGGAAAGTTTCATACTGATCATGAAATCTAAGGAGAAGGAGGAATCTAATAAGATAACACCCATACCAATAGAGGTTAAGGAATTACTAAACAAATACAGTGATGTTACTACAAATGATCTACCTTCCTTCCCGCCCCTTAGGGATGTCACTCATCAAATTTATCTCATACCAGGATCCTCATTGCCAAAAAAGGCACCCTATAAGATGACTCCCAATCAGAATGCAAAGATTTATAAACAAGTCCAAGAAATGCTAGCCAAAGGCCTAATATAGAAAAGTCTCAATCCTTGTGCAGTTCCTTTTGTTTTGGCACCTAAAAAGGATGGAACATGGAGGCTATGCACTCATAGAAAGGCTATAAACAAAATAAAAATCAGGTATATAATCCCCATCCCAATAATTGAAGATCTTCTTGATCAACTTGGGACTGTTTGTTACTTTTCCAAAATAGACTTAAAGTCAGGATACCATCAAATAAGAATCAGACCAGGAGATGAATGGAAGACTTGATTTAAGATCACTGAGGGGTTATTTTAATGGCTTGTAATTCCATTTGGGCTAAGCAATTCCCCATGCACATTCATGAGGCTCATGAATGAAATTTTCATTGATTACATTGGCAAATTTGTTGTTATCTACCTTGATGATATATTAATTTTTAGCAGTAGCAGAGAAGAACATCTAAACCATTTGGAGCAAGTGATAAAGAGACTTCATGACCACAAGCTCATCATAAACTTGGATAAATTTACCTTCATGCAAAGGGAACTTACCTTTTTGGGGTTTTTTATCTCAAAGGAAACATTAAAAATAGATCCTAGTAGATGGAGGCCATTGTCAATTGGCCCACTCCAAGAAATCAAGGTGAGGTAAGGATCTTTCATGGTCTTTCTACCTTTTACAGAAAGTTTATAAAGAACTTCAGTCATGTATGTGCTCCCATGTTAGACACCATCAAGGATGGTAAGAAAACTAAGTTTTCTTGGACAAATTATGCTAACAAAGCTTTTGATTATTTGAAGAATAGCGTTTCTCAATATCCTATCTTGACCTTACCTAATTTTAGGAAGGTGTTTACTGTGGAGAAATATGCTAGTAACCTAGCCGTTGGAGTTGTCTTAAGTCAAGAGGGGAAACCTATAGCTTTCATCTCTGAAAATCTATTTGATGCTGAGAAAAGGTACTTAACATATGACCTTGAATTGTATGCAGTAGTGCAAGCTCTTTAAAAATGGAGACACTACCTTTTACCAAAATAATTTGTTGTCTATATTGACAACCATGCATTAAGTTTTCTAAATTCTTAGGAAAAACTAAGTCAAGCATATTGTAGGATTTGAGAAACACAAATCCACAGAATGCCAAGAATACCTACATGCAAAATACCTGAAGCTGAAATGAAACCTGTGAAAGAGAGGCAAGGGTTTGGAAAATCTCAGCGGAGTGAGAGAGAATTATTATTTCCCAAAAGAATGAATTACAATAATTACAAAAAGCAGCTTATAAGGTGAGAAACCCTAAAGCCGGAGAAAGCTAGGTTTGTGCATTTAATAATTAATAAACATATTAATTATTATGCACCTACAAATGACAAGCTTACGTGAATAGAATAATAGCATACTTTAATAATTAAACCGAATAGATTTAATTATAAAGACAAATGAACTATTACTCTAACACCCCCCCTTAAGCAAAGCTCAGGAGGAAACTAACCTAGCATAGCTATGAAAGAAAAAGAAATGGGTCCCGGCAACAAGGCCTAATGAGGTACCCAACAACAAAGAAATCTCTGTAAACCGGGGAAATAGAGAAAACTCAGTGGGAAAAACCCTACCCCAAAAAAAGATACAACAACATGCTGAAAAAAAACATGAAGGAAGGAAGGCCTCAACAAGACCCCCCAAGGACAACTTCCATCACCCCGAGCATAGAACGCAACTGAAGATAGCACGGAGATGGAAAGGGTTTGGTGAAGATGTCAGCAACCTGCGCGTCAGTGGGAATGTACTCCAAAGTGAGAACACCATCCTGAATCTACTGATAGATGAAATGCATATGAAGCTCAATGTGTTTAGTGCGCTGATGCTCCACCGGGTTGCAAGAAATGTGAATAGCACTCTGATTATCGCACCACAGAATAGTGGGATGATCAGGAGGAAATCCAAACTCAGTCATCAACTGTCGAAGCCATAAAATCTCCTGACTAGCATGCACTGTCGCTCTGTACTCAGCCTCTGTAGATGAAAGTGCTCGAGCATTCTACTTCTTGAATGACCATGTGATAGGACCATAGCCAAGATAAAAAACAAAGCTAGAAGTAGACTTCTGATCATCAACATCACCAGCCCAATCTAAGTTAGTGTAGCCAACAATGTGAGGAGCCCCTGATGTGTAGTGAATGCCATACATAAGTGTGCCCTGAATGTATCTCAAAATACGCTTGGCAGCTTGCCAATGACTCTCATGAGGCTCATGTGAGAACTGAGAGACTAGACCAACTACAAAGGAGAGATCAGGATGAGTGTGTCAGGTATAAAAAACTGCCAACCAACTGCCGATACAAAGTAGCATCCACTGAAGGCGAAGTGCAAGAGGTAGATAAAGTAACACCCAACTGAAAAGGTGTGGGAGAAGGCTTGCAATCAAGCATATCAAAGTGCTAAAGCATGTCAAGAGCATACTTCTGCTGGTAAACAAAGATCCCAATAGGTGACTGAACAATCTGTAGACCTAGATAGAAGTGTAATAGACCAAGGTCTGTCATCTCAAATTGCTCCATCAATGCGCACTGAACATCCTGAATCATAGAAGATGAGCTACCTGTGAGGAGAAGATCATCGACATATAGCACAAGGATCAAAACCTCATCCTCAAGACGTTGAATGTAGACTGTAGGATCAGAATAACAGTGAGTGAATCCTGTAGAAAGCAGAAAGGAGTCCATCTTCTCATACCAACCCCGAGGGGCTGTTTGAGACCATATAAAGAATGCCAAATTCTGCAAACCAAGGAGGAATCCTACACAAATCCCTGAGGCTACTCCATGTAAATCTCCTCACTAAGATCACCGTGCAAGAAAGTACTCTTCACATCCATCTAAAAAATGGGCCATCCCTGAGAAGCTGTGAGGGATAAGACAAGGCGAATAGAGTTCATCTTGACGACAGGGGAAAATGTCTCAGTGTAATCAATACCCTCAACCTGTGAAAAACCCTTCACAACAAGACGTGCCTTGTACTTATCAATAGAACCATCAGCAGAAAACTTAGTACGATACAACCACTTGCATCGCACTAAATTTCTTCCCTTAGGAAGAGAACAAAGATCCCAAGTATGATTCTTCATCAAAGAAGAATACTCCTCCTCCATAGCACTATTCCACTCCGTATGTCCTATCGCTGCCCCAAATGTCTGAGGGTCACCACAAATAGCATGACTCAGAAGACTAAAACCTACAATTTGAGACCGGGTGCGACGAGAGGTGGAAGGGTCACTAACTAGAGCTCTTGCAGTATCAACTGTAACACGAGCCCATCTAGGCATCTATGGAGGATCCTGTGGTGGAGGTAAATGGGGATAACCAAGATCATCATCCTCATCATCCTGAAACAAAGATGGAAGAGATGAGGGAGTAGTGGTGAGTGAAGTAGACTCTGGAAGCGGGGTATCTACTCCAAGAAGGCGCTCATCAGAATGGACATCCCGTCGAAATAGGACCTCTCTGGAATCAGGGTCAAACAACCTATATGCCTTAACATCCTTGCAGTAGCCAACAAAAATGAGGTGTCGGCTCTTCCGCTCCATTGCTCTCCTCTGAGCGTCAGGCATAAATGCCCATGCTTCACTACCAAAAACTCAGAATGAAGATACATCAGGCTTGACATGAGACCAAGCCTCCTCAGGAGTCATGTGTCAAACTACCTTGTGAGGCATCCGATTCTAAATAGAGTTGGCACAATTAACTGCCTCTGCCCAAAAAGATGAATCCATGGACCTGGACTGTATCATACAATTAGCCATCTCCCGAAGTGTTCTATTCTTTCTCTCTGCCACACCATTATGCTGAGGGGTGTAGGGCACTAAAAATTGATGCTGAAGACCATGTTCAGAGAAAAAATCCTTGAAAGCTTGGTTCACATACTCCCCCCCATTATCTGTGCATATATGGTGAATAGAAAGACCAGATTGCTTCTCCACAAATGTCTTAAAGACTCAAAATGAATCAAAGACATCAGACTTGTACTTCAAAAAGTACACCCATGTGCGCCTGGAGAAGTCATCAATAAATGTGAGCACATATCTGGCACCAGAAAAAGGAGTAGGAAATGACATGAGGTCACTGTGAATCAACTCCAATGGTGCCAAAGCATGAGTAGCTCATCCCTGAGGAAAGGGATCCCTATGTTGTTTGCCAAGGACACAACCCTGACAAACCCCATCAGTGCACGTAATCTGTGGAAGCCCAAGAACAAGTGCCTGTGTGCTCATTTGCTGAAGATATTTGTAATTGACATGGCCCAAATGCTCATGCCAAAGTATACTCACTGAATCTACATGTGCTATAAGACAAGAACCTATGCCAGCAAAAGACTCAAATCCATCAAATCTATATAGTCGGGATGTAGTGTCAACACTCCCAGTAGCCACAGTCATCTCAGAATCATGTAAGTCCTGAATAACCACATCATGTGGTGAGAACTCAACTGTCTTACCAGAGCCAGAGTGGAAAATCTTATAGATAGATAGAAGGTTCATCAAAATTTTAGGGACAAAGAGAACATCCTAAAGAGAACCCCCAGCTAATGCAATAGAACCAGAACCCAAAACAGAAAGATGAGATGAGTTCCCAACAACAATCTGTGAAGTAGCACAAGGAGCAAGTGATGTGACCAACTGCTGAGTGTGAGTCATGTGGTGAGAAGCACCGGAATCAAGAATCCAGGTGGGCCCAGAAGTCATAGCTCATGCAGTAAGAGCATGACCTTTCCCTGCAGGGGAGGATGTGGACTGAGGAGCTAAAATGTGATGCTCCTACATGGTTTCCTCTAAAGCCTCCAAATGTTTCCAACACCTAGAAATGGGATGTCCATCCTTTCCACAAAAGCTACACGTCTCAACTGATTTCTTCTTAGTGTTGGAGGTAGACTCAGTAGACTTCGAAGAAGATTTACCCTTGGAAGGGTTACCTAGAGGTTTTGAATCATTTTTCTATGTAGGTTTAGAGGAAGACTCATTGCCTGCGGAATATTTCTTTGGTTTGCCTTTTATTTTGGTTTCCCCTGTGAAGACTGAGCAACCACTGCTTGGCTAGCAGAGCCAAAAGCATCCATCTGTTGGATCTTTTCCTGTTCCCATGTTAACCGATCATAGAATGTCTCAAAAGAAGTCATGGTGTGCCTAGCACCCAAAGAATCCATGGTGGAGTAGAAAGTGGAAGAGAAGATCTGATACTGTCCTCGCAACTTTGAGAGTATCAAGAAGATACACTCATCATCTGTCTTGGTTTTCCCACATCCCTGCAAAACTGAGCGCAGAGACTTGAACTTCATCAAGAAGTCCTCAATGGTGGGAAAGCTGATAGGTGTCAAAGTAGTCAACTCTGTATCAAGCTGTAGTGCCCGGAACTCATTTACAGTGCCAAACAAATCTGAAAACTTGCCCCAAATGGCCCTAGGAGTGGTCAAACCATCCAAGTGAAAGAGGAGACTATCGAAAATGTTTAGTGCAATCAAGCCCATGGCTTCATCCATCTTATTCCTGTGCTGAAGGATCTCAAAAGGATGCTATAGTATAGGTTCTTTTTCATCTAGGCATGACCATAAGCCATGTGACATGAGTAGCCTGGTCATGTGTGCTTTCCAAGTGTGGTAATTATGCGGTGTCAGCCGGGCCACAGAGGGGTCTGACATTAAGAGAAGAAAACGATGGAAGTAGAAGGGTTGATTTCTGAAAGTAAATGATAGAAAGAAAAAGCACCCCCCCACAAAGTATGATTCTAACCCCCGTACAACAAATAATCAACAACTGAAAGCACAAAGAAAACTAGAGAAAAACCTGAACACCGGATGCAGAGTAGAAGGGAAAACAAAGCCTCTACTTCAACACTGAAAATAGGAACTCAAATGGCTAAATCAATGAACAAAACTAGCATCATTGTGTCCATCTCAGAAATACCTTTCCAACGATATTTCATTTTCTGAAAAAGGACACCGTATGCCCAAGATATGGGCAAAAAACCACAGGTACCTCCAAAACACTACTCACTCGAAAAAACCAGTCATGCGAATAAATTTGACGGCCTAATGGCCATCGCAGGATAGTGGCGGTGCGGCGGTGGCCCATGGGCGGCGACACCGGTGAAGGCGGTGACCTGGCAGGGAGGCGGCGACGGGTGGGTCGGGTGCGGGCGGCAGCCGAGCGGCCGGTGGGCGGCGGCGGGCCCGGGTGGCGGCCGAGCGGCTGGAGGGTGGCGCGCTCGCCAACAGTGGCGCGCGGGTGGTGTGCTAGTGGCACGAGCTGGCAGTGCCCAAAAAGCTCAGAAAAATCCCTTTTTAAATTTTTTTCAAGTTTTTTTTGTCTCGATTTTTGAGCCGTACGACCCTAGGAGGCCAAAAATTTTTGCCTGTGGTCACAGAGGCTAAAATAGTCAAATTTTATATGTTTTTCGACTCTCCCGGGCCTTCTAAATGCAATGACAAAGTCTATTTTTGCTTAAATAACTCCAGAAAATGGTGCCTCCTTCAAAGTGACAGAAAAAACCCCAAAGAAGCTGTGGCTGTCGCCTTCGAATCGTGGCTTCAAAAATCTTCAACCTAGGCAGCGACAGGGTGGCTCCGATACCATGTAGGATTTGAGAAACACAAATCCACAGATTTCCAAGAACACCTACATGCAAAATACCTGAAGCTAAAATGAAACCTGTGAAAGAGAGGCAAGGGTTTGGAAAATCTTAGCGGAGTGAGAGAGAATTATTATTTCCCAAAAGAAACCCTAAAGCCGGAGAAAGATAGGTTTGTGCATTTAATAATTAATAAACATATTAATTATTATGCACCTACAAATGAAAAGCTTAAGTGAATAGAATAATAGCGTAATTTAATAATTAAACCGAATAGATTTAATTATAAAGACAAATGAACTATTACTCTAACACATATAAAGTGGATGGAATAATTGCAGGCATACACATTCACATTGAAGCACAAGAAAGGTCAAGAAAATAAGGTTATTGAGCCCTCAGCAGAAGAGTTGTTTTAGTTGAAGAAGTGCGACTAAAAAGCATTGGGAATGATACTTTGAAGCATCTATATGCAAGTGATCCAGATTTTGGAGAGGCATTCAAGGTGTGTTCTCAACTTGTAGGCAAATATCACACTGAGTTCTCTAAATTTCTCATTTAGAATGACCTTTTGTTCAAAGGTTCCCAACTTTGCATACCTAGGTGTTCTATGAGACTGAACATCATCAAAGAAAAACATTGTGGTGGCATGGGTGGTCACTTTGGCATAGATAAGACCATAGACTAGATCAAGAGGAGTTTCTTTTAGTCTAAGATGGCTAATGATATCAATAAATTTGTGGAAGCATGCACTATCTGTCAGCAAACAAAGGGTGTATCCACTAATCAAGGATTATACCAACCTTTTCCAATTCCTAATAGGCCTTGGGAGTCAATCTCCATGGATTTTTTAATGGGCCTTCCTAGAAGCAAACAGGGTTTTGATAGTGTCTTTGTGATTGTCGACAGGTTCAGTAGGATGGTGCACTTTGTCCCTTCCAAAAGCATAAATGATGCCTCCCACATTGCTCAAATATTCTTAAAAGAATTTGTTAGTGTTGGAAAGTTAACTATACTAGTGTATATGACTCTATTTAACTGTTTTCATTATGGAAAGAAAGTCATATGAATTTTTGGAGTCAACACACATTATCAGAAGATCAGAAATTGGCTAAGTACATAAGACTAGACAGTTAGCAGAGTACCAGAAGAACATAGCATCAATGCACATGCATACGACCAAGTTAGGACATGATCCTTTGAAGATAAGCTTGTAATTATGTATTCATGCTAATTCTAAGAGAGCATGATCAGATCTGCAAGTATGAAGAAGTTATAGCAAGATGAAGTGACTGAGATAGTAAAGGGCAGAACAGGACAGAGCAAGGAACATACTGTTATAGTTTTGATTAGCATGTGTTCATTTGTTATTAAAATTATATGTTCCTTGGAAGATAATATTATGAGTATGTGTACATGCTAAGTCTAAGAGAGCATGATCAGATCTACAAGTATGAAGAAGATACAGCCAGTTAAAGAGGTACAGCCAGTGAATACCAGAATAGGACAGAGATCATGGAAAGAGATGACAGAGATTGTTTTGGTACAGAAGTTGCACATATCCTTAGGAATTGAGTCTTTTTATTAGTTACTTTTAGTGATCTAATCATGTTTGGTTAAAGTTGCATGACTTGATTCATCCAGAGAAAGAAGTTAGAGCTAATTTGGCGGAGCAGACTGTGTGAAGAGACACGTCTGTTCAGTTTGAGTAAATCAGTTATAATTAATGTTGCACTGACTTAATGAAGGGTTGCATGCTTATTTAAGTGATCAAGATAGATGGTAAAAGGTTTCCTAAAGTTGACATGTTCATTTATTTTGAGGAAGTACTTATAGAAGGTTATTTGTGATCTGAGAAGCTGTGAAAGCCAGAGATAAGAAAAGAAGAGCAGAGTGTTAAAGCAGCAAAGCTATATCTATCATATGTTTATGATATAGATATTGAAGTAGAAGATTTCAAAGTGTAGTTAAGATTGTTATAGTGCTTTACAATAGGTTAAAGTATCAGCACACAAAAGGAATTGAATAGACAAGCACTATCATAGCAACAGTTTACCTTGCAGATACAGTGTGTATCGAAGATCCAGAAGGTTGTAGCCTTCACCATTTTGAGTAGTGTGCTCTTGGACAGTGAGTCCACCACCCCTAACATGGTTATTGTAAAAGACTCCTAATAGAGTCCAACCCTTAACAAGGTCACTGTACTTCATACATTGTAAAGACAACTCCTAACAGGGTTAAGGATCTTCTAATAAAGGATCATAAGAAACTAGTACAAAATATTTGTGGGTACTAATTCCCACTGGGGTTTTCACCTACATTGGGTTTCCCCGTAATCATATTTGGTGTTATGAGTTGTGTATTTTTATCTTACTTGCATTGATATTCAGTTCAATACTTAAGCATTAAAGTTAAGATTAAAGATAATAAGAAAAAGTATTAATAGATAGATCACTGATTCANTTCCCCCCCCCCCCCCCCTCTCTTAGTGATCCTAATCCTAACAATTAGGATCCATGGAATACCAAAGACAATAGTCTCAGACAGGGATGTTAAGTTCCAAGGACATTTTTGGTGAACACTCCATAAGAAATTAGGGACAAAATTAACCTATAGCTCTGCCTATCACCCACAAACTGATGGCCAAACAGAAGTGGTGAATAGATCATTGGGGAACCTTCTCAGATGTTCAACAAAGTAGCATAACCATATTTGGGATATCATCCTCCCACAAAAAGAGTTTGCATTATGATTCTCTAAATAGATCCACTGGAAAAACACATTTTCACATAGTTTTGGGTTTTCACCCAAGAGGCCCATTGGATCTGATAGACATACCTTCAAACTTTAAGATCAGTTCTCAGGGAGAAGAACTGGAAGGACTCATTTCCCAAGTTCAACATGAAGTAAAAACCAAACTACTACAGACAACTCAAAATTACAAAGAGCAGGCATATAAAAGGAGAAAAGAAGTTGATTTCGAGATTGGGGACAAGGTTTGGGCATACCTTAGGAAAGAGAGTTTACCAAAAGGTATATATTTCAAACTCCACAATAAGAGAGTTGACCCATGCACAATTTTGCACAAAATGGGAGAAAATTCCTATGAAATAACTCTCCCCCCTACTTTGTTTATTTCTCCAATTTTTAACATTGTTGATCTAACCTCTTATAAAGGTGATGTAGATTGTGATGATGTAGATACTTCTAACAACTTGGGTCTTTCATATACTTCAGATGTTGTGCCAAATATACCTCCTAGCCAAATGGTGCAATTGGATAAAATTTTGGAATCCAAAATCCTCAGACAGACTAGGTTGAAAACATATATGCAGTACCTTGTTAAGTGGAAAGGCCTCCCCAATATTGATTCTACATGGATGACTGAAGACTAGATTAAACAACATGACACTTCCATTGATCAACTTGATTCAAGTGGGAACTTGAGATCTAAAACTCATGGGAGTATGGTGTAGGATCACCCACTACAAAAACATGAAAAACTCATTGAGATGAGACTCCTAGGGGGTCTTGAGGATGCCCAAGTCCTTAGGGTATCATTTTTAGTTCATTGACCCAATTGTAAGGCTTGGTTCCAAGATTGGCATTCATAAGCCACTTGGTCAACCATTGGTCAAAGGGTCCCTAGAGATTACGATTTGGGAATTTTATGTTCTTATGATGTTTTAAATATGTTAGGAACCTTAGGTTCACTTTCTGCACTAAGATTGCATCTTTTGTGCAACTTTGCAAAATGTTGTCAAAAGTTGTCAAGCAACTTTGACAACATTTTACATCTTTTAGTTGTAAAGTCTAAATGACTTCCCCAATGGACATATAGTTGTAAATATGGTTCTAACCATTGGGGAAAGCTTTCATAGCCCTTTCAAGTGGGTGAAAGCAATAATGATGTAATTTTTCTCTTTGAATCAATAAAACTAATTGATTTCCTATAATCGTCAACTTGCAACTTCGGGTTCGGACTTGTACAGACAAAACATGGCATGAAACCAATTGGGAAGTAAGAAGAACTAAATTACCTTTCGTTTTCATTTGGTTTTGGGTCTTGATGATCTTTTTTTTGTAAGTTAGAGCATTTTATTTGTTCACTGGTCTAAAACCCTCCAAAACTAGGGTTTACTCACTAAATCTCATTTTCCTCTCATGTCCACCCTTGGAAAATTCTGATCCTTGGTGGAATGAGAGGTCTAGATGTGTAACACATGATTTCTAAGTTGGTTTTTAGGGGAATTAGTGTTGGAGCATGTTTTGAGTGAAGAATGGTCGACATCTCTATGTGGCGACCAACAACTAGAATGGTGCAGCAGTGACTTCCATGAGATTGGGGTTGAGTCAGACCTTTTCATGGGATTTGGAGGAGTTTGGGACCATCCCAAGTGTATTACAAGTCTTAGTTTCATCTACCCTTAAGGATTTGGGGTACTTCCTTTGTTAATGGAGACCTAATTGTGAATTAGGCATGTTTGATTATGTGATGTCCAAGCCACTTCCTTTTCATTTTAGAACCTTTGGCTTTAGGGATTGTTAGTACTCAATAGAGGGTACTCAAAACTATGATCATTTCCCTAGTTCCAGTGTGAAGCATTTAAATTATGTCCATTAAACCCTCTATGCAGGGCTACAAGGAATTGAAGGATTTATTGTGGAACACATATCTCAAGGATACCCTAGACTTTCTTAATGATGGGAACATGTCTTGTTAGGATAAATAAGACCTTTGTAAACTTGGCTTAACCCTTACAACTTTGGTTGTCACTTAGGGTCTTATGAATCAATATTTGGATGTTGATTGCATAAGTATGGATTGTTGACATACATTGCACATCTTGAATCTAGTATTGAACCTTTGTCAAGATGTTGTATGGAGTTGTGTGATTATGTTGTGGGATTTTGTAAAGGTGTAAGACCTAGGTGGAGAGGGTTGTGTTTGTGAAGACCCCTTTGGGAGAGTGGGAAGGACATAGTGTCTAACTTTCCTTATCATACCCTAGATCTTGCATAAAATACACATTACAAAATACTTTTCAAATAAACCATAAGTGCCTTAAGACACTTCCCAAGGATGTTGGAACCATGTCATATGATTTGCATGGTAGATGATACCTTAATCCTATCATTCTCCCACTTGACATCTGATGCAGGAGCATCCTTGGGTCATTAGAAATGTTGCATCACCCAGAAATATTTCCTTCTCAGTTTGTTCCTATTTTTTGTTTTAGTGTATTAATCGATAATCCTTCCTTATATCTCACGATCCAAATGTTGTTTTATGGAAAACATGATGAATCTATTTTTGGATTCACATCCCGATACGTTCTTTCCTAGTGAAGATTTCTTAAGTTGGAGTTCAACTATATTTATTATAACAGTCAGATTGGGTTTTCTGATCTTTGAGGTTGTTTCATGATCGACAAAGCTTGGTGGATGTTCCTACATTCATGGTTGACCTCCTTGTGTGATCACATGGAATTTAATTCTTCTCTGGAGGAGTTCTTAAGGATTTAGGTCTTGGCCTATATGTTGTAACACATTTTCTTAATTCTTTGCGAATGTGATCTTTCCTAGCCAACTTGAGGCTTGCAATCTTGTATATATTTGTAGTCTTGGTTCCTTAGTTGGTATATTTTTAGAGTAGCTCAGTATTATCTTAGCATATAGTATGGATCTAGATTTCTATGTTAATCAGGCATGTAAGCTAACATGTAGGTGTTGATAGGAATTTGTCATGAGATTTATATTATCTCTATTTGTTTCAGGAATTATGCTTGAGACACGTGCAGCTAGAGGCCGTGGTAGGGGTAGGTCTGGCTCCCCTGGGGGAGGGCGACAGGCTAGCTCCTCCACTAGTGTGAGGCAGGAGAGTGAGAAGCATCAAGATAGGGGTGAGCAGCGGAGGGAGAATCAAGATGAGTCTGGGGGTTTGAATATTAGACAGATCCTTCAGGCCATCCTAGATCGCCTTCCTGAGAGAGATAGAGTGGAGCGAGAGGCATCTCATCACTCCGAGCAGCAGGAGGAGAGAGAGAGAGAGATCCAGGAGCCCTCGTGGGAGGACTATTTCTGTGGATCCAGCAGTGGTTGCAGCCAACCATATGAGAGATTTGACAAGGGGAAAAGCCATTCCTTTCGCCGGACAGGACTCTGGATTAGAGGCAGAGACCTCGTTGATTGCATTGGATAGGGTATTTGCGATGCATCCCTTTAGTAGCAATACTAAAGCGAGGTATGCCATCATGCAGTTGACTCAGTTTGCGGCTATCTGGTGGAAGATAGAGGAGCAGAAGCTAGGACTTCGCATGGATA
>MU224983.1:2269598-2281542 GCA_018584345.1 Thuja plicata | reverse complement strand
ATCTTGTATTAGTGTATCGCATGTGATACCTAATCTGAAAATTGTAATAGTAAGTAGTTTAGAGTGATTACTACATACCCTGCGACATGTGCAGTGGATGTGAGTTTATAGTAGTTCCATGGTTATCTATGAGGATTGTAATTATGGTTATGTAAGTTGTATTTGTTATGAATAATCAGATGGAATCTTTTGTGATTATGTTAGTTGTGTTTTTCTTTAAGTAATTCAACGTCATGGAACCCTTGAGTTGTGTAATCTATGTGAGTGTAAGACATGTGTATAAATGGTAATCGCTTCCGCATGATTGTATGTTTCTTTATGTTAACTTTTAAAAAAAAAAATTATTCAGCACACATAGTGACATGTTTAGGTTAATCTCTCTTGGGTTCCCTGGCGGGGCGTTACAGCTAACATGTAGGTGTTGATAGGAATTTGTGACGACCTCACCAATAGGGAGAGAGTTGTCACTAGGTACCGAGGTACCGACCAACTTTTCCTAAAGAGGTTTACTAGAGAGAAGGCTCTCCTAGCCTCCAAGAACCTGGTATTCGTGTCAGGACAGTGTGGGGTTAGCTCAGTTGGACAAGTGATTTTTTATTTCAGGGGATAGCTAGTTTTGACTCATCAATCTATGGGAACTTGAGAGTGTCAGGTTTCCTGAAAGCGTTCTTACTTCCAATGAAATAAAATGCAAAATATGAGATAGGGTTAGTATAATTTTATATCCCTAGTCATGATATGTATATTTCCAAAGCATAAAAAAAGCTCTAGATGAAAAATAACAACAGATACTGAACATACATGTGATCATCAACAAAAAATATATCAGTAGCAAGATAAACTATTTTATCAATTCATTAAAGACCCAGAGCAGAGGAAACAAGGAATCATACAACATGAAATATTCTCATTAACTCTGGGACCAGAGACAACACAAAATGTAGTTCCAAGTGGTGCTTCTCATTCCTTCAATAAATTCATAAATCCAACATCACTAGTGATTACACTAGAGGCTCCAAGGGAGCATTAACCTACTAATAACTTCATACAGTACAACTCAAACTTAATATTTCTTGTGGAAAACAAAATCATCAATTCGCCAACCCTTGGAATGGTGTATGAATTATTATTTATAGACACCCTATCTACATTGGAAGCTTGACCTATATAGACTAATTACATTCAATTACAATATTTATAGCCACTACTACCTGTGCTGTCATGATCATCCTGCTATATACAATTATTTGAGAAGACAAGAGGGGAAAGAAAAGAGGAGAGAAGTCCTCAGAAAGTAGTCATCGGGAAGAATTCCTTTGTACTTGTAAATGTGATGGTGCCCCTTGGATGACTTAGACAATATTCCCTCATTAATGTGCCTTTAGTTCTTGGTCTTTGAGTGGTATTTTGTACACCCAGTATTAAATGTTGGAACAATTCCTTGGAAGCTGGGAGGTGTCTGTAGAAAACTTTCCTTCCAATAGTCACCTATCAGGCCACAAAGGAATGCCTCATGTTTGACAGAAAATCTTGGATAGTGATCGGTCAACTCTGATGGAACTGTCAACATGCATCACTATAAAGAATACAAAAATGGGGACCCATAAATTTGGGCTCCAGGAGCTTGCACTCAAATAATATAGAAGCACTGCCTAAACTTTCCACAAGAGGAGGGATTCATGAAGTTTGGGAAATTCTATTGACCTTTGATTTCTCACATGCTCCTAAAATCTGAAGTGCACCCTCCTCCTCTATGTCCTTCAAACAATTTTGATGGTCAACCAAACTCTCTAGGTAATCGCCGATGTCCTCAACCTTCTCCTTCAATTCTACAGCCACCATGGCAGCGTCATGAGACTTAAGCATCATCTCAGAGATTCACATCATTATGGTGTCATTGAAATCTTTAGAGGGCCAGAATTGAGCCTCGACCATTTCATCAAATTTTCTGAGTATAGTGTTGACAGGAGTATAAGTCTTGGGGCTGAGAGGATCAGTCGAAGTAAGCTCTTTCATAAATATAGAATATTGGTTCATTGGGGTCCATACTATCAAAAGTTGTTCCTCCAAAACCCTTACCAGTTGTTTCCACACTTTGACTTTGAATGCAAGTCTAGAGTGTTGTATTTTGAGGAACCTATACAAATTATCCCCCATGATGCCCATCTTTTCAAACTGTCTTCCCCGAGATTCAGGATCTCCCCCAGGACGTCCCTCCATTCTTCATACTTTTCTATCTCTCCCTACCACTGAGGAACGGTGGTCTCCAATTGATTCACTGTGTCTTGCACCTAAAATAAATTGGGGAGAGACTCGTACAAGAAGCTCCTCACTACCCCAATTTGTTGGGCCATCCACTCATCAATGACTAGCGCTTTCATTTTCATTGTTGTTGAGCACATCAACACCATCTTGTGGAAGCGTCATTCCTGAAATCGATGGTCAGGGTGTTTCAGAGGAAAAGGGGCGTTCTAATTCTATCAAGAGCCCAAGAATATTTTGCATTCATGGATTTAATCTCCTTCACCCTCTGGGACTATTTCTTGTATCGGGCGTGGATAGCCTGACTTTCCTTGTTTAGGAGATCCAATTCTCCTTGCTGGTTTCTTTTTCCCAGAGGCACCTCTATGATCATATATTATTTGGTTGTAACTTTTGATTTCTCTTTCCATGCCGGTGGGGACACTATTACTACCACTACATTGTCATCTGGGTCCCTTTGAGTGTTATGGAGGGTGCGATCCCTTTTGGGATTCTTTTCTACCTGGCCCTTAGCCAACATTTCAGCTACTGATAGTGGGGCAACTAATGTCATCAGGACTTTTCTTCTCTATGATTCCACTAGCCATTGTAACGGTCCTGCTGAGCCACCCATTGCCATCACCAAACTTGAAGTATCCCTGAGGTTCTACTTAGGCTCTCCCTTTGATGTGCTTCTTTCTATGTTTCACCTATACTTCCCTTTTCTATTTCTGCACCATCTCCTAGGATATCCTTTTTTGGTGCGCTAGATGGTGGTGTCTATAGAGGCAACTCATTCAAATCTACCTATTGAAGTGCATCGATGACCTCATCAACTGGTATATCATGTGGTGGCGATTGGCCTTGGTTTCTAGTTGGGTTTTGGATCACTGCATCAAAGAGTATGGTTGTTTCTGGGGGTCCCATTTCCTCTTCTCTCAATAATTTCTCTTCAACACATTCACCTCCTTGCTCCTTTTCTATTGTCATTCCTTCTTATGCTTCTTTTGGTCAGGATTCATCTTCTTTCTGTTGGGCCATCTTTTCTTTGGCTTGTGTTTCTTCTTCTTGTGCGAGGACCTCAACTTCTTGTCCTGCTATCTCCCCCACCACCCTATGCACCATAACCCCTATAATCCTCCCATGTCACCGATCTAGAAGAAGTCATCAACAATAATCTATGATATCTCTGGGGGATCTTCTAGAGGATTTCCTTTATCAAAGGAGGAGGATGATAAAAAATCAACCTTGGGTGTACTCATGGATTTAAGTCCTGGACCTTTATTTTGTAGGGGTCTTTATGCTTTCTAATTTTCCTCTTTTGGAGTGGTGCCCTAGAAGTCATGACCACTGCTGCCTTTTTGGTCTCCTCATTGTATGTTATGCTGAGAAATGGGGCTAGAGAAGGGGATCCTCTTGGCAGGGATAGGAGCCCACTGGAGTGGTTTCTAGACTAAATGTCACCTTGGAGTTTGTTGCGCCTAAAAATTTTCAAGACTCTTCCAACTTTTCATCTAGATGCTCCATTAGGGGGCCAAAATGGGGTCTGAGACATCAGGGGGAGCTCCAATTTTTTATTTTCCTTGGGATTTGGATTGTTCTACCACTCAGGAACCTAAGGCTCCCAAAAAATTATTTTCCAATTGAACACTCTTCCAGAAAGCCATCGCAAAATATGCATGGCTACACTTGATCATTGTTCTTGAGATGACCTCAATAGTCAAAACTTCTGGAGTCTCCCAATCTACCCGCAGGAGGTCCATCTTGTCAATACTTGTTTCTTTGTACTCAGGATCCTCAAGTAACCCATTGTCATAAAAATTCTATGGGAATGTATGGAGGTTAAGATGTTCCATCATTCCTTTCAGCATCCTAGGGTACTTCCAGTTCTGGACGTCAAAATCATCTTGGCAATTCTCCCAAAAATCCTCCAAGTGTCACTTGTGGGGATTGATTCCTTGAGGCATTACCTTTTCCATCCACCCACGTGGATTGTAATCCTTGTGAATCTTGAAAATTTGGCTAAGTTCAAGATTCTTATCTCGTTCTCTTCTTCCCAGGCTGTGGTGAGGGAGTAGGTGTATTTCCTACACAAAAATGGGAAAGAGACAGAGGTGATCTTCTTAATGGCCATCAGGGCATGTGCCTCTAGGATCTTCCTGCAAAATTATAACAAAATGATCATGTCCCTGCAATGCTTTGGCAATAGGAATGGATGCCTAGGAAATCCAGACACCCAAATGTAGGTGTGTTGTGTGAACTAGATGAAATAACATCCCCATACATCAACTAGAGCCATGACCTTTGGGGACATTTTGAATCCCTTATCATTAGCGATCACCTTGATCCCATGGAAGATGAAGGTGTCGTTGACTTTGCAAATTTTTGGGAAAATTTCATCTCACTAAATCTGGGGAAAGTGAACCCATGGGAGGGCTTGTGCAATCTAGTTCCTAAGGATGCCAACTGTGAGTAATCCTCAGATTCTGAGATATTTTTAGGCTAATGGCCAGAGGATGTAGGAAGTCATGTATAACTTGTGATCTCCCTCGACCTTCCTCATATGGATGTCTACATGCTTCAAAATAATCTTGGCCCAATCAAAGCATGCTTTATTAGTGGTCATGCAATATAAGAAGTACTACATCCAAGGGGCGAACTCCTGAGAATGGGGTTCCCCAAAAATCCTACGCAAAAATATGACTCCAGCCTGGATGAGATCCTTGAAGTTAGAGTGAGGAATATCAATCTACATCTTCTTGAAGTCCTGACACAGGATTTTTAGCCATTCATAATTGAGGTGGCGCTAGGCTAGCTCAGCCACTCCCTAAAAATGATTGAACGAGGCTGCCCGAGTGAGAACCATTACATCTGGAAAGAATGGAATACACCACCCTTGGGTGGTTGCATTGTGGTCCAGGGAGACAATGGGTATCGGGTAATCAAGGGGGTTGGGTGAGACCAACACAATAGCTCCACTGGTCGAGTTGTAATATTTATCCATGAGAATTATTAGCTTTGGTGCTTGCACTGAGTAAGGAAATCCAGGCACTTGAATGATTCTTGATGTTGCCAAGCTAACTAATATAGGGTCGTTGGCTGATTGTTGTTGGTGGATTGCTTGAATAAGGCCATTTAATTTAGCATAGGTTTAGACGTTTGTATATGTGACCTCTTTCAAAGTAGATTTAACTTCGGATCCCATAATTATCTCATCTTTCTTATACTTTTGGATGAATGGGAGATTCTCCAATATCTTTCTACCTTGGAATTTTTGGCAGTGCCTATTTAAATTCTTAGAATTTTGGGACTCCTAGGAGGTGTTGATATTTAAGCCATTTCTTTCTTGCTTTAACCTGTACCTACAAATAAGGCAACCATTAGCACAAAAATATTATAAATAAAGATTCTAGGCTCTGGTAATTTGAGTGTGACTTCTTACTTTCCATCCTAAAAAATATAAATCGTTAGATCTTAAAAATTTTTGGGGATCAACTTTGATGCAAGAAAACTAAAACATGTGTTAGGAACCTGTGTGTCCCTTTTGTTTATTTTTTAGTATAGTTTTGGTGGACGCATATGCTTTGTAAGTCCTCCCGTGAGTTTATTTTACTATCCCACATGCATAAGAAGTAATACTTGTCTATATTATACTTAGTATATAAGTGTGTGTTGAGGGCTTTGAAGGTACTGACAAATTTATTGTATTGAGCTTTCTCAAAGGAGGTTACCCCCTCGATGTGGCCCATGATCAATAGATTCACTCTAAGTTCTAATTTTTCTCTATATTTCTATTATTTTGTGCATGTTCATCATATTATTGTAGAAGGTTCCTCACATCTGGTATTAGAGCACTTTCTTGGGCTCACTGGGTGGAAATTCTGTCAAAAAAAAAAAATTCGTCGTGGCCTGCAGGTGCTATGTTAATTACAATACTTCTTTTTTGCACCTGCATTCATTTCAAATTATAGAAATTCTTATTCTTGCAGTAGTTCATTTCAGTTGTTAGTATCCGAGTGATTTCCTCTGAGTCAATTGATTCCAATTTTTTTTTTCCATTTTTTGGCCATAGCTTCCTTGCCTTCTCCCCATTTCCTCTCAAAGCTCCCCAAAACCCCCAAAATACCATTCTGCATAATTCCTTCCTTGAGGAACCTCCCCCATATTTATCATATTGAAGCCCTATATCCCTCATTTATCTATTTTTAGGGTTTTCCATAACTTTTTTTATTCTCAGCCAATCGCCACCAAATCTAGCCACAAGGTACATTTCCTAATTCTGCTCCTTTGTCCCTCTTGGACCACTCTTTCCATTCTGCCTTCCCACCCTTGAAACCCTCATTTTTATTTTTGCCTTTTCATCAGAAAGGGTCCAAGTACTCATCAAACCCTCATTAACCATCTGCATTTTTCCCAAATGCAAGTTTTCCCTAACTGAAAAAGTTTATGTTTCTATTTTTCTACCCAAAAAAAAAATGTGTCCTACTATATGGTTGTCACCCATGTAGGAGAAAAAAACATGGAGGAACTTGCATCCCTCAAGACCAAACTTCAAGATCTGGATGACAAATTTCTCAGTCTCACTCTTCAGCATTCAGCGATGAATAATCAATGACCATTAGACTCTTCTGCGGACACTGGGTTTTCTTTTGGCAATTTTTGTGGACTGAAGCTTGGTTTTCCTCACTTTGATGGTGCTGATTCGACTAGATGGATTTACCGGGTAGAGTAGTATTTTATCTTTCATAATACTCTGGATATCAACAAAGTCCTACTTAAATCTTTTCATTTGGAACATGAAGCTCTTCAATGGTTCCACTGGCACATCAAGGCTCATGAAGACCCAACCTAGACACATTTGTGCACACTCCTTTTGCAGCGCTTTGGCCCTAGTTCTTTTTATGAATTCATAGGAGCACTCACTATACTTCACCAAACAAGCATAGTGAGAGAATACCAGACAATTCTAAAAATTAGCTAATCACACAGAGGGATTTTCTAATGAATTCTTCCACATTTTTTTTTCAGTGGTCTGAAGGATGCAATTCGATCTAAAGTGAAAATGTTCCAGCCCACTATAATGATGTAAGCTCTCGGCTTGGCTAACTTAGTAGAGGAAAATATTAGTGCTCTACAACATTCCAAATAAAATTTATTCCATTCTGAAATATGGGTTCTCCACACCATAAAATCATGCCAGCTCCCAGAACTATTCCTATCAAGCACTTGTCTGAAACAGAGATGCAGGCCCATCAAGAAAAAAAGGCTTTGTTATAATTGTGATGAGAAATGGTCCTGGGGACATAGATGTGATTAGAAAAATATCTATCTCTTGGATGTGGATTCTCCACCTAAACTAGAAGAGTATGTAGATGCTCAGTAAATAGTAGATGATGAGGTTGAGCCTCAACAACGGCTTGCTAAAACTCCTTTTCCAGAAGCCCAACCAGAGATATTTGTCCATGCTTTGGTAGGAGTTACTACCCCACAAACCATGCAGGTCCAAGGTTACTTCAAGAAGATCCCTCTTACTATACTCATTGATTTTGGTAGCACTCATAACTTCATTGACCCTCGAATAGCCAAAAAACCTGATTGCTTTGTACATCCCTACTCTAGCTTTGAAGTCATGATTGCCAATGAGGGCACTTTACCTTGCAAAGGGAAATTTTGCAATGTGCATCTCTCTATTGGAGATTATAACCTGTGCTCTAACATTTTTTCCTTTCCCTTAGGTGGATGTGATGTGGTTTTGGGCGCCCAATGGTTATGCACCCTTGGCCCCATCCTATAAGATTTTGCTAAACTTTGGATGCAATTTTCAGCCAATGGGAAACAACACACTTTGAAAGGCTTACAGCCAGGGTCTCTCAGCATCATCAATTCACATCATATGGAAAATCTTCTTAAGAATAATTCACATGGTGTCATCACTCAGCTCCATTCCATTCAAATGCAGCCATCAGTGGTCTCTAGTACTCTTGCAGATCTACAACAAATTTTGGATAGGTATGTAGGTTTATTTGTTGAACCTGTGGGATTGCCACCTTCTCTCCTAGAGGACCATTGTATTTAGCTCCTTCCTGGTAGGATCCCACCCAACATCAGGCCCTACCACTACCCATTTTACCAAAAGACCGAGATTGATATGCTCATTCGTGACTTACTGAAGCAAGGTATTATTTTCCCTAGTACCAGTTCCTTTTCTTCTCCAGTTCTTCTTGTCTACAAAAAAGATGGGTCCTGGCGACTTTGCATTGACTTCCCAGCACTTAATCATCTCACCATAAAGGATAAGTTTCCCATTCCAGTTTTTGATGAACTTCTTGATGAGCTTCATGGCACTCATTTTTTATCCAAGTTGGATCTTCATTCTGGGTATCATCAAATTAGGGTTAATGAGGAGGATATCCCTAAAATAGCCTTCCACACACATGATGGTCACTCTAAATTTTTTGTCATGCCCTTTGGCCTCACTAATGCTCCTTCAACATTTTAGGCAGTGATGAATAAAATATTTCGGCCGTACCTCCGAAAATTCATTCTGGTCTTCTTCGATGATATCCTCATCTATAGAAAAACCTAGGCTGAGCATCAACATCATTTGGAGCTCATAATGCAACTTCTCTCTAATCATCAACTCTATGCGAAGCATTCTAAATGTGTGTTTGGCCAGGAGGAAGTGGAGTATTTCGGGCATATTGTTGCATAGCAAGGGGTTGGGTGGATCCTACAAAAATAGATGCCATGAAAAATTGGCCGCATCCTCACACTCTCAAGAGCCTTCAGGGTTTTTTGGGGCTGAGTGGCTATTACCACAAGTTTGTCAAGGATTACGGGAAGATTGCGGCTCCATTGACAGCTATGTTCAAAAAGGTTGCTTTTACCTGGACCCATGTTGCTAAGAATGTGTTTGAACAACTGAAACAAGCTATGTGTAGTACACCTGTTCTTGCTATGCCATATTTTTCCAAGCCCTTCACTATTGAGAGTGACGCTTGCAGCAATGGACTGGGTGTTGTTCTCCTTCAAGATGACCATCCTATTGCATTCACTAGAAAAGTCCTTTCTGGTAATAATTTAGCACTATCTACATATGAAAAATAAATGATGGCTATTTTGTATATTGTATAGAAGTGGTGGCCATACCACCTAGGGAGTCATTTTTGCATCAAGACCAATCACCAGAGTCTAAAATATTTCCTAGAACAACGTGTATCCTCCCCTGCATAATAGAAATGGGTCAACAAACTCATGGGGTATGATTATGAGATCACCTACAAGAAGGGTAAGGACAATATTGTGGCAAATTCTCTTTCTTGCACATTTGATGATCAAGCTTCCCTTTCAGCTATTTCTATGCCAATTCCCAATTGGTTAGAATTTATTCAGCAGGGCTATGTTAGTGACTCTTCTTTATCACAAATCATTCACTAGTTGGCCAATAATCCTTCTATTGTACCTCATTACTCTTGGGATGGTGCTTCTCTCCAATACAAGGGGAATCTAGTGCTTCCTCAGAGTCCATATTTTTAATAGGCTATCTTTTATGAACTCCATGCTTCTCCTTCGGCAAGGCACTTTGGGTTCCTCAAAACTTATGAGCCGGCAATACGGAAATTCTTTAGGAAAGGAATGAAATAGATGATTCAACAAATGGTGGTTGAATGTGATACCTGCCAATGCCACAAGGGTGAAACAACCCTCCTTCCTAGATTGTTGGAACCCTTTCCCATCCCCACATGGATTTGGATTGATATTTCTATGGATTTCATTGAAGGGCTTCCTAAATCAGGTGGAAAGATAGTGATCTTGGTTGTGGTTGATCGTATCTCCAAATATAGTCATTTTTGTGCCCTCAGCCACCCCTATACTGCCTCCTTAGTTTCACAACTCTTCATGGACCAGATCTTCTGTCTTCATGGCCTCCCTTCTTCCATTGTCTCAGATTGTGATGCAACTTTTACCAATCATTTTTGGACGGAATTGTTTCAGAAAATTGGCACCAAATTGAAGATGAGTTAGATGTATCACCCAAAAATTGATGGTCATACCAAAATTATCAACAAATGCTTGGAAACTTATCTTTGTTGCTTCACTTTTGAATAACAACATCAATGGGGCAAGTGGCTTCCTCTTACTAAATGATGGTACAATACCTCTTACCACACTGCATCTAAAATGACTCCATATGAAGTAGTCTATGGTTAGCACCTCTAATGCTCCTTCCATACACCCCTAGTAACTCACCAATTTAGGCAGTTGACATAGTTCTCCACACCAGGGATCAGATTCTTGGCACCTTATAGGATAATCTTCACATGGCCCAAAATTGAATGAAACAACAGGCAGATCAACACCATTCAGAGTGCTCTTTTCAAGGTGGGGATATGGTTTTTCTTTGTCTATAGCCATACAATCAATCCTCCATGAATCTTAAAGGGATTCATAAGCTGGCCTCAAAATTTTATGGGCCATATAAGGTTCTGGAGAAGATTGGTTCAGTTTCTTATAAACTAGAACTTCCTCCTTCCCGCATTCATCCAGTATTTCACGTTTCTTGTCTCAAGAAAGTTCTTGGCACCAACGTCAAAGCACAAACTTCTCTACCTAAAATGGATAAAGAAGGATCCATTATCTTGGATCCTAAGGCAATTCTTGACCGACGCACTCATCATCTTCACTCTCTCTCCATCTCTGAGGTCTTGATTCAGTGGCACAAAATGCAACCAGAGGATGCTACATGGGAATCACTTCATATTCAGAAATAATTTCCACACCTTAAGATTTGAGGACAAAGCTTTTTTCTAAGAGGGAGGGGATGTTAGGAACCTGTGTGTGCCCACTACTACATTTGACCTCATTTTTCTACCAAACATTTTGACCATTAATTAAAAAGATTTAGGTTGGTCAGATTATAGAAGGAAAACTTCTTTTTTTAATCCATGCCCGTGTTAGTTAAAATTTTGACCAATACCATGTAGGTTAAAATTTTGACGAACACAGGCATAACTTTAAAAAGAAAAAAGATTTAGCATCTCATTTCATTTTTTGGTTTTAAGTTGGGAGCACGAAGGAGCTGGAGCCTAAAAAAGATTTTCCATCTCATTTCATTATTTGGTTTTAAGTTGGTAGCACAAAGGAGCTGGAGCCTGCAATTGTTTGAAGTTTTATTTGGTGAGAGTAAAAGGAGGACTTCATACCTATGAGGGTTGCCACTGTGGTTTGGTGTAAAAGGAGGACCGCCTATAAGGATTTCCTTACTCTGCATTTGTTTGGCATTGTTTTATTGGTTACCTACTTAGGGCCCATGAGAAATGTGCTAGGACATCATGTATTTGGTATTTGCTGGCACGTTTTTAACATTAAAACTAGGGCAGTCAGCTTTCTACAGTCAGTTTTCTATGGACTCTTTTAGACCAGGTGTGACTGTATACACACTATGGCTTTATAAGTGCTTAAAAAGAACACAAATAAAAAAGAAACCATAGACTCCTTGCACTCCAAAGACTCCAAACCTTCATCAGTCTTTAATAATGTCTAAAAATGAACAAACCTTAAAGGAATAGGACTTATTCCACCGAGAACCCCAAAATCCCCAAATTTAGCACTTTTAAACCCTTAATCCAAGGGTTTCTTAAATCTCCTACCTCTGATCACTTCTAGGTCAAATAGGTGGTTTAGTGAGTCCAATTGAGTGCAA
>MU224983.1:2234880-2250799 GCA_018584345.1 Thuja plicata | reverse complement strand
ATGATGGATTGGGATACATGAGATTTGAGTAGCACATTGATTGTCTCAAAATATGATTGATGGTTGTTTAGATTGAATACCAAACTCAATGAGAAAATTATGAAACCAAATAGCCTCAATTTTGGTATGCGACTTCAATAGAAGATGGACCAATAACAAATTGCTTCTTTCTCTCTAACAAACAAGTCTTGAACCAAGTGAGAAGGTATAATTTGAAGTCATGAACTGATAGCTTCTCACTTGGTTCAAGACTTGTTTGTTAGAGAGAAAGAAGCAATTTTTTATTGGTCCATCTTCTATTGAAGCCAAGTATCAAAACTGAGGCTATTTGGTTTCAGAATTTGTTTTTTTAAAATTCAATTTTCGTCAAAATTTTGACATTAATTGGTCAAACGCTTGCATCGTTGGTTTGGCATCTTGGTCGAAATAGAAAGAGTTTGGTCGAAATGTTTCAACCATTTTGTGTCGAAATTTTGCATCATGGGTTTGGCATCCTGGTCGAAATAGAAAGAGTTTAGTCTAAATGTTTCGACCATTTTGTCTCAAAAATTTTCAAACATTTTGACTAAATTTGGTCAAAACTTTTCAAACATTTTGACAAACGATGGGCGCAGTTTTGAAAAATAATGTGGGCATTTGAATATACTAATTTCGACCAATTTTGTGTAGAAATGTTGACGTTTACAAGAATGTGTTGATCATTAGATGATAAAAATACCGACAAAGCAATTTGTGGGTCTTTCGACCAATCTGCGTAGATAATTCAACCAATTTTCATTGAAAATAGGGGCCAATTTTAGTAGTGGCCTATTGTTTATTTTTTTAGTGTAGTGTTGTTGGATGTATATGCTTTGTAAGTCATCCCATGAGTTTATTTTACTATCCCACATGCACAGGAAGTAATACTTGTCTAGATTATACTTAGTATATAAGTGTGTGTTGAGGCATTTGAAGGTACCGACAAATTTATTGTATTGATATTTCTCAAAGGAGGTCACCCCCTCGAAGTGGCCCACGATCAATAGATTCACTCTGAGTTCTATTGCTGCTCTATATTTCTATTATTTTGTGCATGTTCATCATATTGTTGCAGAAGGTTCCTCACAACATGAAACTATTCTGCGCCAAAAAAAGTATCAAAATAAAGTTGTAGTTGTTTTTAAAATAAAAAGTAGATAGGGGAAGGGGTTTTGTCCATGTTTTAATTACTATTTCTTGGATTTTCCTAATCAAAATTCCACTAAAAAAATAATTATGCAACTTTATTGGTACCAATAGTGAATAATTTTTTGGGTATTTGTGTATAAGTATTGGATCAATTGTGAAAATTTGTTGGTTGTCAAAATGAATGGTTAAAAAGATGATAGGGAATATATATATGTGATGATACTTTGAATGAACCATATTTTGACCCTAGTATGCCTAACAAATCACAAAATGTTCATCTTTACTACCTAGAAGCCAAAAAAATGTTATAAGAAGTTAAGTTGCATATGAAGACAATAAAAAAAATATATCAAAAAATGATGTACCATTTAGAAAATATCATGCAATAAGTTATCTATAATGACTAATAGTACCCTTCCCCTATCCCATTCAACAAATAGAGAGAAAATCATCGTGCATCAAATTATAGTTTTTTTGAAATAAAAATCAGATGTCTATTTTTAGCTTTTGGTGCCAATCTCGGGGATTCTTCTTGAGTAGGTTCTTGATAACCTCTAAGAGGTTCTTATTAGTCGATTCCACTACTCCATTACCCTAGGTATAGTATTTTATAGATAATTTGAGGGTAATTCTCCTATTGTAAGCCCACTCCAATAGCTGGGCTAGGGAAAATGCCAGATCATTATCGCATACGAGAGCAAATGATATCCTGAACATTGTGACTATGTTTTCCTCAATGGCGCTGATTATTGCATTTGTCGTGTTGTTCTTGCATGGTATAGCTTTGGTACATCGGGTGTAATAATTCATGGCAGTCAAAATGTATGGGTGATTTGCGGATGAGTTGGGGTTTATTTCTCTAATAAAATCAAATGCCCATTAGGCGAAGGGTCTTGCCTCAAAAATGGGCTAGAGAGGCATCACTGGGTTTCACTTTCACAAAGTGACAGTTTGACATGTGTGGGACTTCCTTACATGTGCATAGACATCCTTGAAAATATGAGGCTATTAGTATCCATTCTGGAGGATTTGGTGGGCAGTGGAATTAGTTGACCCATGCCCAGTTCTGAAACAGTCGTGGAATTCCTCTATCATCTTCATGGCTTATTTCTGATCAAGGTACCAGAGGTAGATGCCTTCATAATTTCTATGAAAGAGGGTCCCATTCTTGATCATGAAATGTGAACTCTTCAGTCAAAGTGCTTGGTGTTTTCTAGGAATGAGTCCCTCTGGGCATTGATTATTTAGTAGGAGATATACTAAGTTAGCATACCAGGGCTCTTGGGTAAGGGACTACACAGTATAAGTTTGACACTCAATGTGTGGGTCAATTTCAGCCATGGCCTTGCACAATCCCCACCCCTGTAAATTTTTCATGGGTTACATTTCAAGGTCATATTTTTGGAGAACGGCCATCCATTTACCTCAGCATTCACCTAACTCACTCTGTAGCAACAAGGATTTGACAGCTTGGTCGGGGATGACCACGTGCACTTTACTATGGAGAATATAATGCCAAAATTTATTTACTACCTAGATGAGGGAGAATGCCTACTTTTCAAGGGGTGAATATCATACCTCAACATTCTTAAAAGGGGAGCTCATAAAAGATATATGTCGTTCTTCCCCTTCAATCTTTTGGCTCATCACTACTATGGCAGAATGGGCAGAGGAAAAAGAATATATGTGAAATGGGAGGGAATAGTTTGGAATTGCCAAGACTGGGGCCTCCATTATAGCTTGTTTAATCTGAACAAAATCTTGTTTTTCTTTTGGAATCCACTCAATTTTTGTGTCCTTCTTCATCATATCATCTAGAGGATTTACAACCTCGGTGAATCTAGTGATGAAGCACCAGACAAAGTTCATCTTTCCGAAGAAAGACCACATTTATGTCTTACTGTCAGGCATTTGTAACTTAAGAAATGCCGCTAATATCTCAGGGTCAATGGCTATACCCTTCTTAGAGAGAATATGTCCTAACAACTTTCCCTTGGTGACTCCAAATAGGCATTTTTGGGGATTAAGGGAAATACTGAACCAGCGACATCTCTCACAGATTGTAGTGAGATGGGTGGGGTGATCATGCCTACCCTGGGAGAAAATAGTCAAATCATATATGTAGATGATTATAGATTTATTGACCAATCCTTCAAAGGACATGTCCATGGCCTTCACGAATGTTGCCCCAACATTGATTAATCTGAAGGGCATTCTCCTATAGGAAAATGTCCCCCATTTGGTGTTGAACATTTTCTTAACTCTATCTTTGAACTTAACCATAACTTGGTCATACCTAGAATACCCTTCTAGGAGGGACATCATTTGAGCACCATTAACGATCTGTAACACCTCATCTAGGGAAGGTAGAGGATGATTATCTTTCTTCAAATCTTTATTCATGTTCCATAAGTCCACACACAACCAAATCTCCCCATTCTTTTTTTGGACTAGGACCAAGTTGGCTACCCATGTGGTATGCCAGATCGGAAACATTATTCAGACAAATAGTAATTTCTAAACCTCCTGGTGGATCAAGGGTTCAATTAGGGGATTTACTGGCTTCTCTTTCTACCTAAAGTGTTTGGCATCAGGTTTCAAGGGGATTGTATGTGTCATAATAGATGTATCATAGGTTTTAATATCTTCATACCCCTAGGTGATTACATAAATATATTCTCAGAGGACCGCGAGAATCTTCTCTTTCTCCTCTAGGGAGAAAGAGGTACTAATGTGAACATATTTTTCTTCAACGTCCATCCCAATGTTCACTTTCTTGTATTTTCCACTTTGGGGGTTTGGGGAATCTTATCTTTGGCCCGAGGGTTAGAATAAATGATTTTTTTAAGGTCCACCATCCCTTTTGGAATGGTATTGTGGGTAAGTCAAAGATCTCATCCTCATCTCCTCTTTGTCTTGTATCATCATGCTCTCCTTCTTCAATAATCTGGTCTTTGAAAACACCAATGTTTTCCATGAAGGCGAGGATATGATTATCATCCTTGAAGACCTGAAGATGGGTTATATTATTGGGGATGGAGGATGTGGGAACCATTTCTACCAAAAATATTTAGAGTTGGGATCCTTCCATGGGCTCTAGAGTACTAGCTAACAAAGCGATGACATTTGAAATGAGGGGAATTAACTCGATGCCGAAGGCCTCAAATTCTTCTATCATATTCCAAGTTCTATTGCAATAAGCTACTAGCCATTTATCATGACATGTATATTGGCTCTAAACCTATTTGACTATGAGATCTGAGTCACCCATTGCCCGAAAGAAAGTGACTCCCTTTCTTAGTGCGAACAAAAGTCTGAGGATAAAGACCTTGTATTCTATGACTTTATTGGTGCAGTCAAAATATAGTCAGTAAGACATGATGAAAGACTTTCCTTGGGGATTTATTAGCTCTACCCAAGCTCCATAACCTTGTTTGGACCAAGATCCATCGAACTTAAGGATCCAGATATTGTTGTTAGTATAGTGAGGCCAAAAGGGATGGGTAGCAGGGAGTATTATTTTGGGGCAGGAGGGGGATTTGGGTGTGTCTCCTAAAGTGGGAGGCACTAGGACCAAAACATCCTTTGGAGGAATTTTCGCTGGGGATTCCTCAGAGAGCGGTCTGTTAGATGTGTTCATTGGTGGACCGCAATAGTTTAGGGCTTGTTCCCTGCATTTATCTTCTTGAAAAATATCAAGGCAAATATTGGCAGTGTTAACACATGGTGCGCATTCCATCCCGGAGTGATTTTGGCAATGTACTTGGCACCAAGCAATGGATAAGAGATTAGTTAGAGATGCAACACTACCTTGGGACCTAACATCTTGTTTTATCTTTACAATGAGATCATGGACCCTTTGGGTGATGACAGGGCCCTCATCAGGTAACGTCCCTATCAGTATGAAGTCCAAGCTCAAGGTTTCCTTGGCCTTATAAAAATTGAGTTCCAATTTGGTGAATGCTATTTCACTCACCTAACCATAATTGGTGAAGGCCTATTTCATTTGAGGTTCACTTTCTACCTTAATATGATTGGCTTATCCTCTCCAGGGTAACCACAAATGGGAGAAGTTAGTTTTAATATATCTATTCAACGCTTTAGACCAATTCCAACTCAGAAGCATCCCAGACATTTTGGGGATATCTACCACTTGGATATCAGTAAATTTGGATATCCGAGGGTCTTGAACTAATTGCACTTGGACATTCTTCAACTCACCCACTATTTTAATAGTAGTCTTTCCCAACTAGAATACTGCGCCCTTGGAAGGCATGGGGACTAGTCCGAGCTTCTTATAGATAGACAGAGGCATAACATTTCCCAAAGCTCTGGAATCTACAACGTAGTTGTGTAAGTTTTTACCATGAATTTTAAGGCTGAGAAGGAAAGGGGGGTCTTCCATGTATCCCTAAAATATAGTTTCATTATCTTCATCGAAGGTGAGGGCCTTGGGTGGGCGGTTGCAAACTTATGAGTTTTCCAAATATTATAAGAGGGATGTCCGCTACTCGGGGAAACTGAGAAATATATCCATTAAGGTCATGGTGGTGGTAGTATTTTCCATCACCTTTGTGATGTCAAACTTCCCTTTTGGATTTCATTGACTCTTTCCCACAAAATTTTGCATGTGATTAGGAATAGCCCTTTTGGAGGGGGAAAATTGACATTTGCGAGGGGATTTGGTGGGAGATTTGTAATCTTTAGGGGAGTCGACATTGTGAAGGGGCCTTTTCTAGATTGACTCCGCATGTTGTAAGGAGTCCTGGGATTGGTAAAAGCATTGGGTTCAAAGGCTAAAATGTTATCATTGAAGAACCCCTGCAAATCGGGCTCTTCCTCATCATCTTCGCCTTCCCCAAAGAAGTCAGTCTCACAGGAAAAAGTGGAGTGATGGGGTTCAACCGAGGATTCTAGGGGAGGAGAATCAGTGTTTTGTTGCTTATCAGATTGAGATATCTGAATGATCTTCTCTAGCATGGCACAATTTACCTTGGGGTGTGAACCAATGTCATGCAGCCAAAACCACAATGTCAAGGGGTGGAATTTGGCATTTTGTGCGGCGTGGCTAGAACCCGCACCCCTTGGGGCATTAGCCTGATTTGGGGAACGCCCCCATTGTTTGACATATTATTTCATTACTGGTGGTTAGGCCGAACATTGTTGTTTCAGTTAGAGTAATAAAGTGATTCTAATTATTAATTAAATTATATTGATTTAATTATTAAGTCACTTATTATCTCTATTTCACTTAAGCTAAACTTTAGGCATATAATAATTAATTCATTTATTAATTATTATTATGAAACCTAGATTTTTCCCCTTTAGGGTTTCCCTTTTAGGGTTTTGATCACCTTCATAAGGTTTGATCTCTTTATATTTTGTATTCCCTCTCTGAATAAATATTGTATTTCAAAACATTTTTGTCTCCAAGATTTTCTTTTGTAATAGGTTATTTTGGATGTCGATGATCTTGGCTTATGAATTCTTTGAATTCTAACATGATATCAGAGCCTTGCTGCTACTGCCCGTTCTTGATTTTTTGAAGTTTTTGGAGCTCCAAGGGTTTCAAGGTTGTTCAACATTTTTTGTGTGGATCTGGAGGGGTTTTTTTGTTCGGTGCACTTTGAGCACAAACAGACCTCACAGCTGTGCTCAAAATGCCCTAAACCCCCTATTTCCATATAAGGCACAACCATTTTGGTCGAACTTGCATTTTGAGGCAAATTTCTTTTGCATATGCCCATTTTTGGGCATGAAAATTGAGGCGGTTGTAGAAAAAAAAATTAAAAATACAAAATTTATTATTCAGATTTTGAAAAAAAAAAACTTTTGTAAAATAAATTTCAATTTTTTTTGAAAAGGTGTGTACCTTTTGGAAAGGATGCTTCCATGTGTAGGTATGCCTACATGTGCAGGTAGTGATGTCAGGGGCCACAGGTCAAAGAGTGTGGTTAAATTTGACGGCCATGAAACTTTCATACAACTTGCTTTTTTTTCATAATGAGAACCCTGTGGTTTTTTTACTCTATTTTGAGCAAACAGAGGCCGATTTTCAACTTCCTTATATTGTCGGAAAGATATTTCCAAGACAAACTCTTTTTTGGAGGTTAGTTTTTCTGATTTTGTTGTCTTGCAGGGTTTTTTTCTAGTCAAAGTTAGAGTTCCATTTTGCACTCCAGACTCTATTTTTTGACTTACGCACGGTGTCAAAAATATGGTTCCATTCTCTTTCTTCTTGTATAGGTCTCACACCCAGATTTTGCTCCAAGTATTTTTTATTCATATTTTTGCATTTTTGTAATCTAGTGGATATCGTGGATGTTTCAGGTCCTGGGATCATTTTTTGTGCATGGGATGACTTCTTTTTAGCTATTATTCATGTTTCTACAACTTTATGTCATTCATTGATATTGCAGACATCTAATATTATAGTTTTTTTTGTTTGCAAACGCGCTGAAATAAATTGTCATCTAATGCATGCTTGGGGTCCAGCACATTTTGTGCTTGATTATACTCGCACTATATTATAAAGTGTCATGGGGGTTTGATTTTTGCCTTGTTTTCCATCTACCTTTGTCAAGTGGGTGTTCCTTCCATGACATTAGCCTCATTATGTGTGTCCAGTGAGTGTTCCTTCCATGACACCATTCTTTCCATGTGTTTGTACATTCTTGATCATGCAGTGTTTCTTGGTAGTCTGATTCAGTGTACCTATCATGCCTCTCCTAGGTCAGTATTATGGGGGCATCTCCTATTGGTTCTAATGCTTCCTTGGTTCGATGGAATGATCTATGTATTTAGTATTTTTTCCTATGTACTAGGCAGATGTAGTGGCTGGTACCTATGCATTTTGGTGAGATGGATCATTTACCATATGGACACTCTTCTTTCATTCCTATTTTGGAGACATTCTTCCATCTTTGATTTATTATCTCTTTAGGCTTTTTTTACAGTCTTCTCTACCTAATCATGTTTTATTACAGTGGAGGTTCCAGCAGTTATTTTTCAACAGTGTTTGTAGCTTCAAGCTTCAGAGGTGTTCTACATGTTCTTCCTTTTTTCCTATTCTTCAGGGACATTCTCTAGTTTGGGGGCTTCTTTAGTCCTTCACTAGGCTTTATCTCTTTTTGGAGAGGGGTTTTTCCCACTGGGTTTTCTCCTTTTCTCCTCTTTATAGATTTTTTTGTACTTGGGTACCTGATCAAGCCTTGTTGCCGAGACCAATTTTTCCTTCTTTTAGTAGCTATTTCTAGGTTTTTAGCTTCTCCCTAAGTTTATCTTAAGGGAGGGTGTTAGCGTAATAAAGTGATTCCAATTATTAATTAAATCATATTGATTTAATTATTAAGTCACTTATTATCTCTATTTCACTTAAGCTAAACTTTAGGCATATAATAATTAATTCTTTTATTAATTATTATTATGCAACCTAGATTTGTCCCCTTAAGGGTTTCCCTTTTAGGGTTTTGATCACCTTCATAACGTTTGATCTCTTTGTATTTTTTATCCCCTCTTTGAATGAATATTTTTTCCTTCAGAACATTTTTGTCTCCAAGCTTTTCTTTTATAACAGGTTATTTTGCATGCAAATGATCTTGGCTTGTGAATTCTTTGAATTCTAACAGTTTTCGCTATTGTTGTAGTGATTCAGGGGCCCAGAATTATTGGAACTTTTTTGTCCCTAAAATATGTTTCCTTTGAGAGGGGTTGGTGCTAAGGGACGTAGAAGGCCCCATATTTATCTATCTCATGTCTGTATTGAGGGAGGACACCCATTGCCAGAGGGATTCAACCTCGATGCACAGCTGGGTAGCCGTTTCATAGTGTGATGATTGGAGTGGGGGGAAGACGGTGCAACACCTAGAGCTGCAAAGATAATCCTCCAGACAAGAGCTTCTAGAAGAAGGGTACTCTAGTAGGTTGAGTCATTGGCTATTGTAGTTTTTCCCATGGCACATACTCTAGCCCCAAAGGATTTTGGTGGGGGTGGGATAAGTATACCAGGGTGTTGGGTTCATCGTTGCGACATTCATTGCCGAATTAAGATCATACCCCCCTGAGTGAACATTTCCTCTAGGTTGCATGTTATATAGTACACCTTTTCCAATACTACTAGGGGCCTTTCTTAGGTTCCAAGATAGCTCTAGGGAAAGGTTATAAACCTTTTCTAGGGTGTCCCTTTCATTGGCGGTAATAGTCTCGATAGGAGGGTTGCAACAAATGGGTCCAAGGCATTGAGGTAAGTCTAGATGGTTACCTTGGTAGACAGGATAAAGGGACCCTTACATCATTTTAGGGCTCTCTAGAACTGGTGGTCAAAGGTCACTAGAGGATTTTTGGGTTCCTTCCTAATAGAAATCAACTGGCTATGGGACCATGTTGGGTCCACATGGATGAAAAATATTGTTAGGAAGGATGCTTCCATGTCCTGCCAACTATTGATGGAGTTGGACGGTAATTTTAGGTACCAGTTCAGTTCACTTTCCTTGAGGGATAGCAAGAACATCATCCTTACTAAATCTTTGGGTTAGATATGGTGCTTGTTCATGGAATCCTTTTATGTTTACAGATTCTATTCTACGGTCTGAGGACCTAGGTATTTGTACTTAAGGTAGATCTTCTCTAGGTGTAGAGGAAGATCATTAACTACATTGGGAAATTGTCCCATCGGGGATCTAATATTATTGAAGTATGCAACTGTTGGAATTGTGGGAGTTGGAAGGGTAGTATTCTTCACTCAGGAAGGTTTGGAAACCTAGGTGCTCTAACAAGCTGTGAGCCCCAAAAAGAGGTTCAAGGGCTACTTTTATTGTACGTACTTTTTCCTTAGAATAGAGGTCCAAGTTCAGCAAAGTTTCCAGGATTAGGGGTTGATCGAAGTATTCTTGAAGTGCAAAGGTAAGAATGTCCCTAAATTATGAAAATCTTGGTCTCTAAAACTACTACTTGGGGAAACCTCAGGAGGTGTAGTGTCAAAGTTTTCTAGTGAGGATGAGCTAATGCCCTCCTTCTAGCACTAGTTTCTATTGAGGGGACTTTGTGATGACCTCGCCAACATAGAGAGAGTTGTCACCAGGTATCAACCAACTTCACCTAAAGAGGTTTACTATAAAGTAGGCTCTCCTAGCCTCCAAACACCTGGTAGTTGGGTCACGACAGTATAGTCACCTATCATGACAGTGCTTGGAAGCTAGGAGATGTCTAGAGAGAAAATTCCATCTAATAGTCACCTATCAGGCAACAAAAGACTGCCTCATTTTTTAAAACAAATATTGGAGAGTGATTGGTTGGTTCTGGAGGAATTATCAACATGCATCACTATAAATAATATAAAACTAGGGACCTAGAATTTTGGGCTCTGAGAACTTGTGCTCAAAGAATAAACAATCACTGCCTAAACTTTCCATAGGAGAAGGGATTCCTGAAGTCTAGGAAATTCTATTGACCTTTGAATTTCTAATATACGCCAAAAATTTAAATTACACCCTCCTCCTCTACATCCTTCAAATAATCCTGATGGTCAACCAAACTCTTGAGGTGATTGTCAACATCCTCAACCTTCTCCTTCAATTCTGCAGCCACCTTGGCAGCATCATGACACTTGAGCATCATCTGGGAGATTTACACCATTATGGTGTCATTGAAATCTCTGGAGGGCTGGAATTGAGCCTCGACCATTTAATCAAATTTGTTGAGTTTACTTTCGACAAAAGTATAAGTCCTGAAGCTGAGAAGATCATCCAAAGCAAGCTCTTTGATAAATGTAGAATATTGGTCTAGCAGGGTCCGGGCCACCAAAATTTGTTCCTCCAAAACCCTTAATAGTTTCTTGCCCACTTTGAACCTAAATGCAAGTCTGGAGTATTGGATTTTGAGGAACCCATACAAATAATCCCCTAAGATTCTTGTCATTATCAAACTGTCTTCCCTGAGATTCAGGATCTCCCCCAAGTCATTCCTCCATTCTTCATACTTCTCTATCTCTTCCTGCCACCAAGGAATAGTGGTCTTCATTTTATTTATCGTGTCTTGCACCTAGAATAAAATGGGGAGAGACTCAAAAAATAATATCCTCATTGACCGATATGTTGGGCCATCCACTCATGAATGACCAATGCTTTCTTTTTCATTATTCTCAGCATGTCAACATCACCCTATGGAAGCAGCATTTCGTGCATCGACGGTCCAAGTGTTTCAGAGGAAAGGGGGAATTCTAATTTTGTCAGGAGCCTAAGAAGATTTGTATTCATATATTTCAAATCCTTGACCCTTTGGGAATTTTTCTTGTAGTGAGCATGGATAGCATGGCTTGCCTCATTTAGGAGATCCAATTCTCCTTGTTGGTTTCTTTTTCCCAGCGGCACCTCTGTGATCACATATTAATCAATAGTAACTTATGATTCCTCTTTCCCTACTGCTAGGGCCTCTATTACTACCACCACATTTCCATTTGTTTCCCTTCTAGTGTTATGGATGGTGTGAGCGCTTTTGGGCTTCTTTTCTACCTAGCCCTCAGCCAACATTTTAGCTAGTGACAGTGGGGCAACTAATGTCATTGAATCTTTTCTTCTCTGGGATTCCACTAGCCATTATGGCAGTCCTACTAACCCGCCCATTGGCATCCCCAAACTTGAAGTATCCTTAGGGTTCTACTCAGGCTCTCCCTTTGATGTGTTTCCATCTGTGTTGTTGGGATCTTCACCTTTACTTCCCTTTTCCTTTTGTGCACCATCTCTTGGGATATCCTCTGTTGGTGGGATAGATAGTGGTGTTCATAGAGGTATAATATTCAAATCTACCTATTGAAGTGCATTGATGACCTTGTTAGTCGGTATATCATGTGGTGGTGATTGGCCTTGGTTGCTATTTGGATTTTGGAGCATTGCATTAGAGAGTACAGTTGTTCCTGGGGGTCCAGTTTCCTCTTCTGCCAACAATTTCTCTTCGGTGTATTCACCTCCTTGCTCATTTTCTATTGTCATTCCTTCTTTGAATTCTTCCAACTAGGATTCATCTTCTTTCTCTTGTGCCATCTTTCTTTAGCATGTGTTGCTTCTTCTTGTGCGGGGACCTCAGCTTCTTATCCCGCTATCTCCTACACCACCCTATCCACCATTCACTATAATCCTCCCAAGTCACTGATCTATAAGAATTCATCAACAATAATCTGTGATATCTCTGGGGGATCTTCTAGAGGATTTCCTTTATTGTAGGAGGAGGAGAGAACTTTGACCTCGGGCAAGGTTGTGGATTCAAGGCCCAAGCCCAACTCGGTAAGGCAGAAAACTCTTGTAAGGAAGTAAAAACTGTGGTGGGGATGACACCCATAAAATCTTCACTATCTGTAGATTGGAAGGGGCCGGTTAAGGCTTACAATTTTGATCACTTTTGATTATCTAACCTATTAGGAGTATTAGTGGAGACTTTTTAAAGTCTACTATGCTAAGAGCTTTAGCAACACTATTGAGTGTGCACTCGATTAAGAGATTTTTTTTTGGACTATTAAATCCACACTCCTTGAAAGACATTTTACACTTTTCTCCACTTGTTAGAATGATAGAAAATTACAAATTGACCTGGTAAATGCAATCTCCTATTGCTGATACAGAACCAATTTAGTTTACATAAAAATATTATCACCTAAATGTGATTGAATAATACCTCTGATTCTCGGTATGCTCTATTCTTGGTTCTTGATAACCAAATTCACCTTTTGTTGTTCCTATTCTTGAAACTCTCAATCTGATCCATAGATATGATCATTTGATTCATTCATGTTATCCTTTCTCTTTTCATCATTAATAATGAATGGTTGCATCATCTATTTATAGATGGATTGACTTCATCAAGTTTCGATAAAAACAATGTTAACTCTAAGATCAGGTTTACAACTTGTACCTAGATCTCCTAGTCTATGTTTTTTAAATTAGTTAGACTAATTAAAGAACTTACATTCATGTATCTTGTCCCTAAAGAAATGGATTTAAAACAAATAAATATCCTATAAATATAATACACTTTCTTTATCTGACGTAGAAGTCAGATCCACTTTTTGCGGGCTGCAACTGACTTTCAGTTCTGTCTGTCGATCATGCTTGACTGTCCTTTGGTTTTGTTCTATCAGTTTCACTTTAACCATCTTGCATGTTGGGTTCCTCTTTATCTTTTTGTCTCTGCAATTTTTGTTTACACACTAAGTTGTGTCATCGGTTCTCTTTGCACATAGTCATTTTCGGTGATCTCTTAATATCTGATCTTCGGTTTGCTCAGTCTCGTCTTTCAATGTATGCTTACCAAAAGTGTTGTTTGCATACTAATGGAAAAATACTGTCATCAATCTCCCCCTTTGACATTAGTATCAAAAATTGATATGTGCAAAATAATAACAAAATGTTAAGTATATACAACATATATAATCCTTAGTCATTTAATGACTTCCCCTATGTATATGCCGGTATAACTGTATATATAATGTCTTTCCTTATCATATCATTTTTCCCATATGAATATACATATAAATATCTACTATTTTCCCATTTAAATGAATGAATGAATACATATCATTTTCTCTTTTTGTATTTTGTACTCATATCATTTTCCCCCTTTTTTGATATTAAGGGCAAAGGTTTTTACCTTTAGAGCTTATCAAAACTGTGGGAGTGTGAAGACTTCATGTCTTCCATAATTTTCTTGACATTGTTCTTTGAGGTTCTCCAGAGCCATGTTCTTGAGTTTGATCTTTGAATGCATGTCGTAGATGTTGGCTGCTACAGACATCTCTGGGGTTTCTATCAGTTGCCTTGCAGAACTGATATGTTGTTGGAGCAGTGTAAGGTTTGGTAGAAGTTGAGCTTGGATCTTGGTTAATTCTTCCCTAAAGTGTGTTTCTACCTCCCACAGTTCCTACCTTAACCTTTTTATTTCAATTATCTTCTCATAATGTAGCTTGACTATATTGTCTCCGTCAGTAGTTAAGCTTTGTGCACTATTTGCTAGATCTGTATCCAAGTTTGTAATGTTGTCACTGTTCTCTTTAGTGAAATTATCTATTGTGCTCAATTTTTGAATTAAGGCTATAGCTTCAGATATGATTGTATCTAATTCAGTGATGAATTTGATAGCTTTACCTTATGTACTGCCACTTCTTGGCTAATGTTCTCAATGATCTTTTGTTGGTACTTCATCTCGGCTCTCTCCTCTATTGCATTCTTAGCATCAATATTATGAGTTGTGATTGCATCGGTTAGAGTAGCTAATTGATCTAGTATTGACTTTTTCTAATCAATATCAACATCGGGCACAATTTGATGTAATATCTCCCATGTTGTCTCTAGTACCATGGAGTCCTGTGCTATTTCTTCAGCTTCTCTTGTAATGCCTTCCTTTGGCATATTTATCCATATTCCTATAATGATTCAAAGTCAAGTGTAGATGGGTCACACTTTGGTATTTCAATGAGTTGATCCAGGGTGACCTCTAACTTGTTCTTTGATTCCTTCTTCTTCTTTTGAGAATCACTAGAATGGAAAACCATTGCCAATTTCTTCTCCTTCATTATTGTGCTCGATGAAGTGACCTGTTGTGCTTCTTTCTTCTGCTTGGCATTGGTTTCAATTTTTCAGGTGTCTATAGATGTCTCCACATTCACCTTAACATCTTCAATAGCACTCTTTTTAGTTTCCTCAGGAGTACCATCTTTAGGTTTTTCTCCTTCATCAGTGTCCTTTGCTTCATCAATCTTGGTTTCTGCATTCTTGTCTTCTGTATCTGCATCCTTTTCTTTATCTCCTCTAGTAACCTTATCAGTTTCGGTTACATCTTGAGTATCTCTGAACTCTTGTTGACCATTGGTGTTGTCCTTGTTTGCCTCTTCCCCTACATCCTTGGGAGTGTCCTTTTCTAGTGACTTTCTTGATTCTTGTAGGATATTGATAGCTTATAACAATAATGGCATGTTTCCTTGAGTATTCACTTATGCAGTATCAACATTTGTGTCCTGCTCATCGATTTTGTCCTTTGCAACAGTGACATCTTCATTTTTATTCACTTCCTTTGTCGGGTCCGTTAGGGATTTTTCTTGTATGAATCACAGTGCTTGAAATGACTACTTGAACACCATGCCTTCTAATACTGATTCAGGAACAAGAAAAGACTAATTGCTAAGGACTGGATAAGGTCCTTCTTCATTTTTGAGCTCCACATATACTCAGGCAGGTTTTACCTTTTATGATTGCTGTTTACATAGTATGTTGATGTGGACACTGATTTTCTATGTATCTTTTGTTAAACCAACTTATGAATCACCTTGCAAATAACCAAATGCAAATATAACCATACAAACCATAGTTGTAAGCATAACAAGAATCAGTGATACAAGGATTTTCATCCTTCTTCCTTTTCTTTATAGGAGGGATAACCTAGTTGATTCACTCTCCAAGGAATCACTATAATGGACACTTTCCTGCTGACATAGGTCCTTAACAAGTTCAGTTTGTTTGTTCTTAGTAAAAAAGTATTTTGTTTGAATTGGTTTTGATATATTGGAATAATTTAGACAAAGATAGATTTTCAGACTATTTTCTGAACCAGTGCCTATCCTTTGGGCTATAGAGTTAAAATAAACTAAGATCTCATAGAAACAAAATACAGTAAACTGCCTTACAGCTCACATGCAATTAAGATAAGTTGCCTTACAAATTACCCTGTCACCTCAAAACTATTGTATCAAATCCTTAAACAAAGCAGTATG
>MU224983.1:2205001-2231248 GCA_018584345.1 Thuja plicata | reverse complement strand
ATTTTAGTAGACATGGTGCTGAATAAGCCAAAGGCTTGCATGAATGAGTTTCTGTTTAAAATTAGCAGGGCAGTGCCATCATCCCTTTTGATGGTCTTTGTCAGGGCATCATAGTGATTTGCTAGGTATAGAAATAGGTCTACATCTAAGAAAACATCAGGAACAAGCAACCTAGCTAGACCACATGTCCAAGGGTTTGATACTGGGATGGGCTTATCAGAATTTTTATAGAAGTAATTGAAAAGGGAGAAACCTGTTGTACCCGGGGTCACAGCATCTTGAATGTTCTTGTACTCATCCAGGAGAACATTAGCATCGGCCTTCTTATTCTGTGTTGAACCTGGTAGGAGACAGAGAAACTCATCAGAGAAACTTGCTTTTCCTTTCTGTTCCTCTCCACTCCCTCCACTTGTTGAAGCAACACTCACAGCTCTGCTCATCCTTGCAACACCCTAAATCTCTTTTTCCTTACCGATATTGAAACAAATCTATCTCAAATATCAGTTATTTGTTCTGTGTATAATCTCCTGCAATTTAGAACTCTCTGATAAACTTTGGATACACTGCAAACTGAGAAAAATATCACTCTTCTAAAAATTAGCAACTTGGGCTCTGAAGACTAAAAGCACGGTGAATGAGAATGAATGCACTATCAACTCCTTATAGCCATCAATCAGTGTCCACATCAACATACTGTGTAAATAGCAATCATAAAAGGTAAAACCTGCCTGAGTATATGTGGAGCTCAAAAACAAAGAAGGACCTTATCCAGTCCTTAGCAATTAGGCTTTTCTTGTTCTTGAATCAGTATTAGAAGGCATGGTGTTCAAGTAGTCATTTCAAGCACTGTGATTCATACAAGAAAAATCCCTAACAGGGTCATTGGTAATGTCAATGAAATTAGTGTCCACAATATTGTCATTTGTGGTATCTAGCCATGATTAATCTGCAACATCTACAGTCTTGTTACATGTTGTATCATCTTCTTCTTTGTCTAACTCAATAGATATGTCAACTTGAGTTGCCTTATCAACATCTTGTTGTTGAAGGTATTTGTCAGGGCTTTCCTCCTCAGTAGGTCTATTCAATATCTTGCACCATTTCTTGTGGCTGTCCTTCTCAAGCTCTATAAGATTTCCTTCAAGAAATTTGTTTGCTCTCAGCTTCGATGATAACTCCTTTTTGTACTTCTCCATCATTTCATCTATTTCTACCTTCTTTGATTCAAGTGGCATTAGATAAACAAGTACTCTCTCTCTCTTATTTCTTTCTCACTCTTCAAAGCAAATATCCAATGAGATTATAGTCTATCCAAGAGTTCCCTTGGTACATAACTCCCTTCAAACTAAATCAGTACATATTTATGTTGGCAAGTTGACACTCGGGGTTTATATGACTAATCTTGTGTTTTCATTATGGCAAAAAAGTCATATGAAGTTTTGACAAGTAAGTTCACAACTTTGAAGATCAAAATTTGGCTAAGTATAAAAGACAGAATAGAAAAGAGATATGTAGTTGATCATAATAGTAGTGCACATGCGTATGATTGAGTCAGACTATGCACCTAAGCTTTATGATATTTTATTAAGCTTAGTCTATACACGCATGGTATGGTATCACAGTACGGAGAAGTTACAACAAGTTCAAGTGCCACTAGCAGTTCAGAAAATAGAGTATCAAGCCGACCTCAGGTTTTGGATTAGCATATAATATTTTATTTTGTAATGGAAATGAGACTATTGTAATATTTTTGTAATTGTTTCTTTAACACTCATGTAAACATTCTTAAGCCAATTTATTTGGAAGCGTTGTGCATGTTTCTTTTGGGCCGACTAAGGTCCTTTTTTTGGTCGCATCTATTCAAGCATGTATATATACTCAGACATGCAATTTTGTATTAGGTAGAAAAGTGGAAAATATGCAAAGAAGATATCCAGAAGAAAAATATAAGAAAATCAATATGAATTAGAAGTCTTCAAGAGATTAAAGCATCAGCGCATAAAAGGAAATGATCAGACAACGGTGTCATTACAACAGTTCATCTTTTGATATAGTGTATATCTATTACCTGAAGGTTATAGCCTTCATGCTATTGGGCAGTGAGCTATGGCAGTGAGCCATTCATCTTTACTAGGGTTTTTTAAAGACTCCTAACAAGGTCATTGTACTTTCATTGTAAAGACTACTCTTAATAGGGCAAAGGAACTCTAACAAGTTTACAAGACTAGTACAATCATTTATGGGTACTAATTCCCATTGGGGTTTTCCTCTAATCAAGGTTTCCCCATAGTCATATCTTGTGTTATGTGTTATTGTTTTATGCTTCATCTATTATCTATTTGATTTAAGTTTCAAGTTTCTGAAATAAAAATAATTGATAAACATTGATTCACCCCCCCCCCCTCTCAGTGTTTCTGACAATTGGTATCAGAACTCTGGTCCTTTGAAAGAAAGTTTAACCACTTAAGGAGATCATGGATTCAGCAAAAGAGAAACATCTAAAAAATCATCTTGAAGAAGCCCTTGATGATCTTGACTGATTTGAAAAATAAAATGAATAACTTAAACTAAAAGTTGATGGCTCCCAAATGCTTATCAAAAAATTAAGAAAAGATCTGAAAGATTACTCTACAAATGATTTGGGAAAAATGGTCAAAAAGATGAATGAAGAAAACATGTCTTTGAAGGACAAGATTGAAGATCTAAATGAATAGCTTATAGATATCCTAACAGATATTAAAGAAAAGACCAAGGAAATTAAACAATTAGATGAAGAACTTATGCAAGAAAATATGAAGATCTTGGAGTTGGAAAACATCAAGAAAAAGATTGAATCTGAATTGACAGAAGCAAAGAATCATATTGAAAAACTTCACACAAGTTATGATCTAATTCAATCACAACTCTATGCACAAAAGATAAGATGAGATACTACTAGTGTTGGATACAGTATATCATAAAGTGAAACTAATACAATACAATAAAACAAGAAAGTACAAGATAAATATATAGAAGTAAAGGCTACTGAGAATCTTGCAGAAGCTAGAGAAGAATCATCTAAAGATGAACACAAGATAGTTAACTGAATTTTTTATTCCTGTAACAAGCATGGACACTTGGAAAGAGATTGTAAAGAGGTAAGACCATTCAATTTCTATTGTTATTCTTGTAATAAATTTGGTCATAGGGCTATACATTACAGATCCAGTCAAAGAAATCAATCTCAGCAGAACCAAAGGAACCTAACTCAATACAATAAGAGAAATCAACCTCAAAGAAACTATCAGAACATTACATGTCAGATATGTAACTATAATTGACACATAGCCAAGCAGTGTAGCATGATAAAAAAACATCAATAGACCTCCAATAATTTGTCACTCATGTAAAAAATCTGGACATATCTCAAGGTTTTGAAAATCCAGAACACAAAGACAAGAAAATCCTAAAGGATCATTGTTTAAAGAATCTGGAGAAGTCAAGTTTGTAAAAGCTATAGAAGATTCAGGTAAAATATGGGTTGAAGTAAAGAAATATCATGATGTTAACAAGGTAGTAGATGCATCCATAGTAGACGCAACTTATACTTCTGGTTATATGACCCTCATGGTCATAGGGGGAGCTATTCAAGCTCTAAACCCCTACATGGTTGGTATACTCACCTCTGATTATGTGCCTATAGATTCATGTATTTGGTCACAAGTTGAGATAGTATGCATGGACGCACAGCTTGAACTTTGACAAAAGAAAAGATTGAAATTATCAATGTAAACCGTGTTATGGCAACAAGAATTAAATGTAGTAACTTTTATATAAGTCAGTAAAAGATCTTATATCTTCACTTTTTATTTGAGATTGAGCATTCAGAGAGCACAAGAGGAGTTAGACTCGAAGTGTTGAAGGATAATCATTGGTTGGCTAGAAAAACAAGTTGAAGTTGAAATGGAACCCTAGAACATCATGTCATTTTATATCTCCAGCAAAACCCTACTTAAACAATCAACAAGTATGGAAACCCCTGTAGTATTTGACATCACCAAAAGGAAAAGATTCATGTTTAAAAAGCATCCATTCAAGTCAGTGCTAGACGATGTAGAAGGGGAATTCTCCAAGACTCTGTTAGGATTTGTGCATGTAGAGGACATTCACGTGTACATCTATTGTAAGGAGTGTGTGGGTGACAATAGCATAACAACACTCATGACATCAATGATGAAACAGATTACTCATTCAAGGATGAATACTCACATCTCACTGATAACCCTATTTTTTAGTATACAAATGCGCATGAGTTTTATGAACCATAATGGGTTAAAATTCTACTTAGTAGGATTCATGATGGTCTATTTTGGATTGGTGAGGTTCTTGTCTGCATTACTACTAACCCCATTCATGAGATGATTGGACTCCCTAAGGTTGGACCTATGCTTCCTATTGGAAATGATGTAAAGAAACAGGTTGAGCAGGCTTGCTTGTCTAGAAGTGATAGGCGCAAGATGACTGTTGATCCCATTATGGAAGAAGAAATCAAACTCCTCACCATGATACTTGGTTACAAGTTTTAGCATGCAATTAGAATTATTAGTGTATCTGCAGCTATAGTTCTAAAAGAAATAAGAATGTCAAGAGATAACACACAATTCAATCTTTGTGAGATATTGCGCGCACAACTAATTGAGAAAATTAAAGCTATCAAGCATGACAGGAGCAAAATATTCAGATTTGGCTCATTGATTATCTACATATACTTCCACATTGTTGGTAAGGTATCTAATCTTAATGTAGATAGGAGCAAACCTACTATGTCTCAAATTTCATTAAAGGCTACATCAGAAAGAAGTGTAAAGGAATCTATGGATATGGAGATCAAGACATTCAGGATCAAGATGTAGAAGAGGTTTAGAATACCATAGAAGATAGTTGAAAAATACAAGGACACCATATGCTTCATGGTGGAAATTGACTGTACTTGCATGGAAGCAGTTGAGCCAAGAACCAAATGGATTCATCCACTTGGTTATGAAGTAGAAGAACAAGTTTTAGAAGGATATGCACAAGTTCTTTTTTCTGTGCCTAAAGATCCTAAAGAGCCAAGATGGGGCACATACAGAGTGAAGACAAATCAAGTTGATTATGTCTTATATAGTGCAGATAATAAGAGGAAGGCATAAAGGATTACATACAACATCCTAAAAGTTCATGGTGTCACACAAGAAGACCTAGATAAAGCTAGGGAAGCTAAAATTGCAAGAGAACTGAAGCAAACACCTGCAGAAGTCAAAGTAGAAAAATCAGATGATACCCACAAGAAGAAAAATAATAAATCTAATGAAGATACATCTGCGCCCTCTACTACTATTGACTTGGAATCCTCTCCACCTTTGGTACCAAGAAAATTGACTAGAATAAGGAAGCAAGTTCCCACAAGTCACCCATCTTTAAGGAAAACACGGAGCAAAGTAAAGAATACTCAAGCCCCTCCTGAGGTAGGATTCAAACCTAGTCTTGAGATCTTAAGGAACAAAATATTAATGAAGGAAGACTAGACTCAATTACAAATTTCTATGACAAGTACCAAGAGATAGACAAGTCAGAAATACATTCTATAATTATCTCTCATATGATCAAATTTAAAAGGTCAATTTTGGAGCTCAAGACAATCATTCCAGACAAGGTATGGAACATAATAGACCTATTGAAAAGGCAAGAAATTGAAGAAGATATGAGGATTAGAGAAGAAACATTAGACAATCTTCTCCCTATTTGCTCACGTGATGAGAAGGAAATACTGTTAGATTTGGTAAAACCTCATCTAAGAACCAAAATAAGAACTCTTCACATTATGAACAAAGAATATGAATTGGTTGGTAAAGAGCCTCAAAGAGAATTCAAGCAAGTATTTTTGGATAGACACATGTATCCATCAATGATGCCTACAACTAAAGCGACTCCAGCTCCTTCCAAACAAGACAAAGAACCATAGATTCTTAATGTGCCTATGACAGGTCCACATGATTCAGCGCCCAAAGTTACATCACCCTGTGATACAGTCAAGGATTTAGATGAAACCATTGTGATAAATGATGTTGAGATCACCATGTCAGCCTCAGAAAATGACTTAAACAAGTTTGAGGAAGCATTTGTAAGTATTGAAGAAGCTGAGAAGGTATGCACTGATAATGCTTCTTTGCAGCAAGAACAAGTTCCTGCAAGAGAAACAACAGGTCAAGATGAAGAGAGAAAGGATGAACCTAAGGAAAAACCCTCTATGAAGATCCCAGTGAAAATTAAATGTATGGATGTTAGTCAAAATTCTATATTCACTGCATCTATCAAACCATCAGTATCATTGTTTTCAAGCTTGACCCATGACTCAACAAACCTAGATGCATGGGGAGAAGAAGACCTGATCAAAATCTGTGTATTAGACATGGAGAAAGCCAATGAGAAACAAGTTATGAGAAAACCTCTCTTTCTAGAGTTAGTAAATATTTTGAATAACCTAGTGCCAACAAAGAAGAAATTTGCAAGTATTCAATTAGTGGGTGATGTTGACAGCATCCTGACTTGCTTCAAAGAAAACTTCACAAGTTTAGTAGATTTAGCTACTAAAATTGTAGAGGATGAGTACAAAAAGAGAAGATTAAATGAGCTGATCAAGAACTTCTCATTAGATCTCAACTCATTGAAGATTCGTCAAACAATTCTGAAAGAGTTAGCAGCAAAAGGAAGGAAGGTGATAGCTAATTGTATGGACAGAGGCAAATTCACTTCTAAGCACATTAAGAAGATTAAAGAAGAAAATATCTTGGTTGAAAACATCAGGAAAATATTTGAAACATCCTCCCAAGACATCAACATCTGCAACAACATCTATCAAGGGAAGATAGAAAAGATTGAAAAATCCAAGATAGAGATCAACAAGATAAGGACCAATCAAACCCAACTAAGAAATGCACTTGCGCCCTCATTAGCTATTTTAAATGAGAACATCAAATAGATAGATGAAACCATTTTCACATATGATCAAGGCCCCTACATGGATCTAACAAAGATGGAGAAGCTCACATATACATTATATGCCCATATTCAAACTATTGGTGCACTCAAGGCATTTTGGCAGCAAGAGATCAAGAATCTTCAGATTGCATACCCAGATGTGTATTCAGAGTAAGTAATTAGGTCTTTCATTTTTGGCACCTTTGTCATTAATTTCAAAGGGGGAGTAGTGTATATAAAGGAGTATGATATATATATCCAAATTTATGATGTATAGTAGACTTATGATTTTTGTTGTTAAGTCAAAGATTAAGTAACTTGGCCGCATTCCTTTGTTTCCATTAATGACAAAGGGGGAGATTGTTGGAAAGTTGAAACTTGGGGTTTATATGACTAATTTTTTGTTGTCATTATGGAAACAAATTCATATGAAGTTTCGACAAGTAATTTCACAACTTTGAAGATCAAAATTTGGCTAAGTATAGAAGATAGAATAGAACAAAGATATACAGTTGATCAAAGCACCAGCGCAAGTGTGTATGATCAAGTTAGAATATGCACCTTTATAATTAATATTTATGATATTCTATTAAGGTTAGTCTATACATGCATGGTACGGTATCACAGTATGGAGAAGTTACAACAAGTTCAAGTGCCACTAGTAGTTCGGAGAACAGAGTATGAAGCCGACCTCAGATTTTGGATTAGCGTATAAAATTTTATTTTGTAATGGCCATGCACCTATTGTAATATGTTTTCAATTGTGTCTTTAACACTCATGTAAACATGCTTAAGCCAATTTATTTGGAAGAATTATGTATGTTGTTTTTGGGCTAACAAAGGTCCTATTTTTGGTCGCGTCTATTCAGGCATGTGTATATACTTAGACATGCAATTTTTTATTAGATGGAAGAGTGGAAAATATGTATAGAAGATATCCAGAAGAAAAATATAAGAAAATCAGTATGAAGTAGAATTCTTCAAGAGATTAAAGCATCAGCACATAAAAGGAACTGATCAGACAACATCGTCACTACAGCAGTTCATCTTTTGATATAGTGTATATCTATTACCTAAAGGTTGTATCCTTCATCCTATTGGGCAGTGAGCTCTAGCAATGAGCCATTCACCTTTAATAAGGTTTTTTAAAGAATCCTAACAAGGTCATTGTACTTGCATTGTAAAGACTTCTCCTAATAGGGCAAAGGAACTCTAACAAGTTCATAAGACTAGTACAATCATTTATGGGTACTAATTCCCACCAGGGTTTTCCTCTGGTCAAGGTTTCCCCGTAATCACATCTTGTGTTATGTTCTATTGTGTTATGCTTCATCTGTTATATTTGATTTAAGTTTCAAGTTGCTGAAATAAAGATAATTGACAAATACTGAATCACCCCCCCTCTCAGTGTTTCTAACAATTTAAACTTGTAAATTTTAGCTATGATGACATCCTCCACTTTATTATGATCTTCTAGGTCTAACTTCAACCATCTTCTAATCTTTGAATCTGATATAGATCCAAAGTTTGCAATAGATTTCCATATGTCATCAGCAGATTCAGGAGGTGTTACCTTGACACTTTCTTCTTCTATAGCTTCATCCTTCTCAATGTCTTCTATATTCTCTCAGGTTCTTATGAATTTCCTTCCTCTTTTGTTTTTCCCTCTCTTTGGTGTGGCAACTTTCCTTTTGTATGTCCTCACCTTTCCTTTCTTTAGAGGTGAAGGAGTAGAATTTTTTTATGTTTGGCTTCTTGTCCTAGAAGCAGCTATTGTGGTTGGATTTTTAGTTGGTGGAGGAGGTGGAGAATCTGACTTTGTTTCCTTGGAGTCATCCTTTCCTTCATGTTTATTTCTAGATAACTATTCTTCAGTTTCTTCCTTCTGTTCAACTTGTTCATCCTGTTTAGCTTCTTCCACGGTTGCTGACAGTATCTTCTTGAGATTCTTCACCATTTTGTCCTTCTTTTTGACAATTTTCTTAACAACTAGGCCAAATTTTATTATTTTCTTGGCCTCTTCATATGTTCCAAATGTCAATTTTTTCTTATCCAATGGTTCATTGATCAAGGCATCAATTGCCTTAGTTGCAAGATCAATGTTGATCTGATACTCTAATGGTTCTAACCATGTTGTCCTTGGTACAGTAGGTTTGATATATGTATTGTCTATATCAATCATGAAGCATATCTCATCCTTATACTTTTCAATGATTTTCTCAGGGATTCTTTCCCTCTTTTGCATTCGGTCTTTGAATACATTGAAGTATTCATCCACGACTATTTCAAATTTATCTCCCAGTGTGGCTATGTGCTCACTAATTTTCATGGTGACCAGTTTGGCACTCTCCCATTTCACATCTCCTACTGATGGGAATGTTTCTTGAAAATAAAATAAGATACACATTATTAGTGATCCAAACTTACATGTGTTTGAATTTTCATTCATGATAGTCTTTAGATTGTCTTTCAACTGATTCAGGAATAGTTCAGATAAGTCCAATTGTGTTTCCTTCTTCACAATTTTGAAGGCCATGTCTATTGCACCTGATGCTATGTTATCCAATCTGCTTGCTTGGAAGAATTTGTATCCTAGAACACATGCACCAAACTTGATCTCATCATCAGTTATTGTAGTAACTTTTAGTCCTCTGCCATCCCATTTGGCTCCTGTCATTTAATCGGTCTCGGCCTTAGGTGGATGCTTGAGTGCCTTTACTTTCTTGGTTATGGGGTAACCGATGACCGCATGAATGACATCTCAGGTTATTACCTTTAGTTCATCAAGCCATAGCTTGTTGTTATGAATTTATCTTAGCACTAACCAAATCCATTTAGTTTTGAAAACCTTCAGGAACATTAGGGCATTGCTGAGCCCTTTCACTTCAATGTGCTTATGTTTGTCTTTCAATGTTCCATCTTCATTACACACCTTCTTAAAATTTTCTTCGACTTCTGAAGTTCCTATCTCTGCAATCTTGCAGTGTATGAAAGATCAAATATCTTCCACAAGTAAAACCCTAGCTGGTATGCATGAAAATGCTCCACCGTAATCGAGTTGTGAGGCAACCTTAGGATGTATCTTTTAGTTAGGTTCCTCACATGCCAAATTCTTGATGAGCTTGAACTCATCCTTCTTTATGTTCTTGGATTTCATAGTTCTTGATGTCGAAGCCATTTTCAGAATTTAGGGCTTCCTTCAAAATGCACAAAGACAAAGTTGTCAATTCTTTAGAACTTACCGTATACCCTTGCAATGATTCTTGAACTGCTTGGACTATTGGTGGTCGAGTTGTGGTAACTTTGTAACTTAGTTTCTTTCTGCTCTAGAATCACCTTGGTCACTCTGCTCTAGTTGTTGTGTCAAATGAGTAGTTTTGTTGCCCTATTTATAGGTGTTTCCCTAAAATGAATGCCATAAATGCTTAACAACTCCTCGGTGTATGAGGACTGAGTTCATTGGTGAAGGCTTCACTTTCCTTTGGTAACACTCATAACATTTTTGATTAGTTGATAATTCACTTGCTTTTACTGACAATTTTTGGTATCACAGATAACTGGTTAACTTTGCTTGTTTGCCGACGAGGCTCAATTTTTACTTAGCAACTTTTCTTTTAACCGATGCTTCTCGGTAAGTGTAGGTAGTCTCATTTTTTAGTCTATACCGATGGGTTTCAGTATATATTCCCAAAATCATAGTTATCATAGATTTTAAAAATTAATACCATGATGAATATTTCTTATGCTAATTTGGGATTTATATCAACATATTACGAAATTGATGTAAAATAAATAACTTGGGGTAATGCAGTTCCATACTTGTTCTACTTAGGTGGGGGTTGTGATGTCATCAGATCCATTGGATGGGGTGTCACCATTTGCATTTCTCATTCTAGCTTCATTATTGCTTGAATCTTTTCTCCACATTGTATCTCTTTCCCTCCAGATATCTTCAATGGTGTTTACATTGGGATATGTGCTTATCTTTGTCATTCGGTCTTTGCAGCCTTTCTTGAGATAACCAACTTTATGACAATATAATCATGCCATTTCAGGGTTAGTCTAGCCTCTAGACTTTCTAGTCCACTGTCTCATATAGCTTGCAAAAATGTGACCATATCTTCCACATGCTGTACAATTTGTCCAAGTATTATAGTCCCATACATACTGATTACCGACTCTCTTCGGTTGATAGGGAGTTTCTTGAACTTTAGGCTTTCATGCTTGCCTTTTATTTTTCCAGCATTCAAGAGTTGTATGCCCATTCATTTTTCATGTAGGAGAATATTTGTCCATGTAGGTTTCCTTCTTTGGTTGTTTCATCTCAGACTTACATTCATATGCTTTATGTCCTTTCTTGTTACATTTATAACATAATCCTATGAATGAAGATGTAGATTTAGGAATACATTTCATTTTTCCTCTGCATACATTTGATGTATGGACTTGCTTTCCATAGTGATTTCATGTAAGCTTTCTTGGTCTTGAATTTGTGTAGACATCCTTTGGATCAGTTTGATTTGATGATTCTCCATTCTTGGAAAAACCTATACCGGTATTGTTATTGACTCTTCGTTGTCCTTCAAGAAAATCATCCATTCTTTTATTTCTTTATTCAGCTTTCTTGATAATTTCATTATGTTGTTGCTGAATTCTTAATTCATGTTTCAACTTTTCATTCTCATCCCTTAGTTCTCTGATAGCTTCTATTCTTTCAATGAGTTCAACATTTAGTATTTTTTCCTCTTGACTCATAAGAATAATCTGATTTGTAATCTCATGGTGATGCTATGTAAGTCTTTGTATTTCAGACTCTTTTTCATGTAGCTTATCTATAATATTTCTTCTATCATCAATATCTAGTGTTCTTTCTTTGTCATCTTGTCTAGCATTGTTCATGACATCAATCATCCTTACCATCTGTGTCTCTTGACTAATTTGCAAAGATTTAACTTGTCCAGCTAGATGTAGATTGATTTTAGTTAGGCTTGAGATGCTTTCTTCTGATGTATTTGATGCTTTGCTTGTAGTTGATCATGAAGACTCAAAGAAATCTAGTATCTCTTCCTCATGATAATATGTCTCATTACAACAAGATTCCATATTCTTTCTTCCATCTAGCAACTGTCTCATGTTGATTCTAGCTTCTTTATACTATTCATAGAACATCTAAATTTCAAGATTTTTATTCTCAATATTTTTATCAAGTTTGTACTTATCCATTGTATGATCTTTTCTCTTAATCCTTTACGCTTTCCAAGAAGAGACTTATCTCTGATACCAATTGTTGGGATTAATGGGAAGTATGTATTGAGAGGGGAGGGGTGAATTAGTACCTCTAAAACTTTTGTATCCCTTTTATAAATTAACCTTTGTAATCAATTGTATATCCATTCAATCTGATTTATACTATCTTGATGTGAGTTATATCGATTCAAAACATTAGCATACATGTGAAAACTCATATAAACAATCATGAAAGTAAATTGACTCATAACACAAGATATGATATCGCAGAAAACTCCTATAAGGAAGTAAAAACTGCGGTGGGGATGACACCCACAAAATCTTCACTATCTATAGATTGGAAGGGACCAGTTAAGGCTTACAATTTTGATCACTTCTGATGATCTACTCTATTAGGAGTATCGATGGAGACCTTTTAAATTCTACTCTATTAAGAGCTTTAGAAACACTATTAAGTGTTCACTCAATTAAGAGATTTGTTGTTGGACTGTTGAATCCACCTTCCATGAAAGGATTTTTACACTTTGCTCCACTTGTTAGAATGGTAGAAAATTACAAATTGACATGGTAAATTCAATCTCCTATTGCTGATATAGATCCAATTTAGTCTACATAAAAATATTATCACCTAATTGTGATTGAATAATACCTCTAATTCTTGGTATGCTCTATTCTTGGTTCTTGATAACCAAATTCACCTTTTGTTGTTCTTATTCTTGAAACTCTCAATCTAATCCATCGATGTGCTCATTTGATTCATTCATGTTATCCTCTCTCTTTTCATCATTAATAATGAATTATTTCATCATCTATTTATAGATGGATTGACTTCATCAAGTTTTGATAAAAACAATGTTAACTTTAAGATCAGGTTTACAACTTGTACCTAGATCTCCTAGTCTATGTGTTTTAAATCAATTAGACTGATTAAAGAACTTACATTCATGTATCTTGTCCCTAAAGAAATGGCTTTAAAACAAATAAATATCCTATAAATAGAATACACTTGCTTTATCTAACGTGGAAGTCAGATCCACTTTTTGCGGGCTACAACTGACTTCCAGTTCTATCTATCGGTCATGCTTGACTGTCCTTTGGTTTTGTTCTATCGGTTGCATTTTAACTATCTTGTATGTTGGGTTCCTCTATCAGGTTCCTCTTTATCATTCTGTCTTTTCAATTTTGGTTTACACACTAAGTTGTGTCATCGGTTCTCTTTGCACTTAGTCATCTTTGGTGATCTCTTAATATCTGATCTTCAGTTTTCTCAGTCTTTTCTTTCGGTGTATGCTTACTGAAAGTGTTGTTTTCATACTAATGGAAAATTAATGTCATCATTTAAATTTTTCCATCATTCCTTTTGGCATCCTAGATTATTTTCCATTTTGGACATCAAAATCATCTTGTCAATTTTCCCAAAAATCCTTCAAGTGTCTCTTGTGGTGATTGATTCCTCAAGGAATTACCTTTTCCATCCACCCACATGGATTTTAATCCTTGCGACTGGGTGAAAATTTGGCTAAGTTTAGTCTACTTAGCTCACTCTCTACTTCTCAGGCTATGGTGAGGGAGTAGGTATATTTCCCACACACAAATGGGAAAGAGACGGAGGTCATCTTCTTAGTGGCCATCAGGGCATGTGCCTCTAGGATTTGCCTACAAAATTCTACAAAATTCAAAAAAAATGATCTTGTCCCTGCAATGCTTGGGAAAGAGGAATGGATGCCTAGAAAATTTGGAAACCAAAATGTAGGTGTGTTGTGTGAACTAGATAAAATAACATCCCCAGACATAAAATATAGCCATGGCCTCTGGGGACATTATAAATCCCTTATCATTATTGATCACCATGATCCAGTTGAAAATGAAGCCGTTGTTGACTCTACAAAAATTGGGGAAAATTTCATCCCACTGAATCTGGGGAAAATAATCCCATGGGGTGGCCTATGCAGTCCTATTCTCGAGGATGCCAACCATGAGTAATCCCTAAATTCCTAGATATTGTCCAGCCAATAGCCAGAGGACAAAGGAATTCATGTAGAACTTGTGATCTCCCTTGACCTTCCTCATCTGGATGTCTACATGCTTGGAAAGAATATAGACCCAATCAAAGCATGCCTTATTGGTGGTCAAGAAATATAAGAAATAGTACATCCAAGGGGCAAACTCTCAAGCATGGGGTTCCCCAAACATTCTACACAAAAATATGTTTCCATCCTAGATGGGCTCCTTGAAGTCAGAGAGAGGAATATCCATCTACATCTTCTTGAAGTCCTAGTGAGGGAATTTTATCCATTCTGAATTGAGATGGCATCAAGCTAGATCAGCCACTCCCTCAAATTGATTGAGCAAGGCTTCCCAAGTGAGAACTATTACATCTGGAAAGAAAGGAATACACAACCCTTGGGTGGTGGCATTGTGGTCTAGGGAGATGATGGGCACTATGTAACTGAGGGGTTTGGGGGAGACCAACACAGCAGATCCACTGGGTGGGTTGTAATATTTAGCCATGAGCATTATTAGCTCTGACACTTGCACTGAGTAAGGAAAGTCAACCGCTTGAATGATTCTAGATGTTGCTAAGTTAACTAAGATAGGGTTGTTGGACCATCGTTGTTGGTGGATTTCTTGAGTGAGTCTATTTAATTCAACATAGGTTCCAATATTTGTATCTATGACCTCTTTCAAAGTAGAATCAACTCGGGATCCCAAAATTATCCCATCTTTCTTATACTTCTAGATCAATGGGAGCTTCTCCAATATCTTTTCTGCCTTGGACTTCTTCACAGTGCCTATTAAAACACTTGGAAGTTTGCGACTCCCAGGAGGTGTTGATTTTGAAGTCATTTCTTTCTTTCTTTAACCTGTACCTACAAATAAGGAAACCATCAGTACATAAATATTATAAATAAAGATTCTGGGCTCTGGTAATTTGGGCGCAACTGCTTACTTTCCATCCCAAAAATAGAAATTGTTAGATCTTAAAATTTTTGGGGATCATCTCTGATACAAGCATACTAAAACACATGAAATTCTTCTGCACCGAAAAAAGATTGAAAATGATTACTTGATTGGAGAATATGGTGGATGCATCCAGGGTCGCCAAAACACCTAGAGCCTGATAAAAAAAAGATGATGATGTTAGAGACAAGACAAGCGACCTTGTCATCGTACCTTGACATGCTTATACCCACTCGACTAAGTAATGATAATTAATCAGCAATAATTTTAGTATGAGTGGCATGAATACCACTTGGGAAAATTTTTAATTGTTCGAACGTGGGAATAAATTCTGCCATTAAGATAGAAATGATGGAGGAGAGAGAAATTACAAAACAAACCATCAGCGATCTCGGCTCTACAACTGACCTGGTTCGTGTCGTCAACAAGAAGGTCGCATCAACCAGAGAGGTAAATGTGTTTATTGGGAAAACATGGTCGTCAGGCCTCACAAATAATTTTGGTCAATGGAATCCCTAGGAGTTACCTCCATGGGACCTAAACTAAGATCAACCTGTGAAATCACATGATCTCCCTAGCACAATAGGACAAAAGCTCAACCAAATCAATAATGTACATACCTAGCTTTGACTATTAACAGCATGCAGAGCACCCAAATTTATAGAGATCACCACTTTCTACAAGACTCAAACAACAACTTACATAAATTCACAATGCTCTATGAGCCAAAAATTGTAAAACTCACAGACTATAAAGTAGGACAACAAGACACTTATCTATAGACTATGTACACCAAAAAAATAGATGTCTCCCCTTCAAGCAGGATAACTACGAAGGAAAAGGAAACTCACCAGGTTGAGGAGGAACAACATGCCAAACAAAAATCATAGCCTAGATGATATGGGAAAAAGAACACCCAACACGCATAAATTCCAAACTGGAAGAACAAAACAAAAAGAAGATGAAGGAAAGAGGAAACAAACAACAACAGAAAGCAAACAAACTAGGAGCAAACAAAAAAACAAGAAACTCAAAGCAAGGAACCTAAAGGCATACCTAAAACTTGGAATGTTGGAAAGGGGAACTGAAATCCATCTCACTCTATCACCAAGAACTCTGAAAATTATTCTAACACACCTCTACACCTTCCAACTTAAACACCTTAGCTCAGGAAAAACTTTACTTTGCTCTTCAGATAATTCGCCAGGAGGTAATTAGTTTGCAGTAATTGTAAAATGACAGAGTAAAAGGCCTTCAATAATTCCCAAGGGAGCACATTAATTACTAATGGTCATTATCTAAAATACGCTGGCCACTGAAGTCTGGACCTCGGGACACCTGGCGATCATCCCTTCTGAAAAAAGGGAAAGATGATTGACAGGACCTGAATGTCCAAAATTCATTGGCTTCTAAGAGACAATAGTTCAGGATCCAAATCCTAGAGATGGCCAGAAAGACAAGAGAAAGACAAGGCAAGGGCAAGGGCCCAGAAAGAAAAAGAAAAAGAAAACAAAAAAAATAAAGGGGACCTAAAATTTTGCCGACAAAATGTAGGGATGGGTATGTTGGGCATAACAGTATGTTGGGCATTTATGATGTAAATATTTGATGTTGATTGTTCATTATTGAGTTCTTAATGATCTTGTGTTTATTTTTTCTATTGTATTGACTCTTGCTGCATAGTTGGACTGTCTCCACTGGTGAAACTCTGACTCTGACTGCATCAGATGGTATCAGAATGAGGTTCATTTTGGTAGATCAGATTTCTTAGACTTGAGAATCACTAGACCTGTTGATTGTGAGGTGGTAGAGTGTAGTTCTTACTCATAATAATAGAGGACTTGCACAAGGTGGATAGGAAAGGATTTATTTCTAGTTGTAGAGTGTTGAGGAATTCTACTGGTAGATATATTACCAAGTTGGAGGCAGGCTACAAGTTCTTCTGATATTTTTTTGAGTGAGAGGCAACTAGCATCTTTTAATCAGATTGTTGAAGCTAAGGAAGTTGCACCTGAGGATTGGAAAGATGCTTCCTAGAAGGATAAACCCTCGGAGGTTGGAACAAATGATGGAGGACTTCTGAAATGAGATGAGGAATGAGATCAAAAAAATTTTGAATGGATTATGAAGGAACCTTGAGAATGAGGAGGAATATGAAGAAGACTCTAAAGATATTGAGACTATAGGCACTAAGATCCCTACACATGAGGAGATATTATTGAGAGCTATGGCACAAGAAAGTAAAATTCATAAGATGGATGTTTCTACTTTTTCTGGTTCATTGCATTTTGAGGATTTGATAGATTGGATTTGCTAACTAGAAGATTACTTTGAGCTTTAATATATTAGGGACCCATAGAGGGTTAGATTATCACACACTAAGTTGAAGGGTCATGTTGCCTTGTGGTGGAAATAACTGCAAAAAGATAGAGAATATTATGGTGAACAAAAAATCACTAGATGGAAGGTAATGATTTCTAGATTAAAAGAAAAATTCATCCTTGGTGATTATGAATTAGAATTGTTCAATAAATTGCAGAACATGGAGTAGAAAGACATTAGTGTGAAGGAATACACCAAAGAGTTTTACAAGATGATAATCAGATCTAGACACAAAGAAGTATCTAAGGAGAAGGTGGCTAGGTATGTTAATGATATGAGATTTAACATTCATGATGATTTGAGTATGTTGAGTATTTCTACAGTTGAAGATGCTTATTAGTATGCATTAAGGGGAAAATATAAGTTGAAGAGAAGACAAAGAAATCCTAGAGGAAGGGAGAAAAAAGCTAGAAACAATGGCAAAGAGAAGAAAATCATTGAAGTTGAACCTAATATGAAAGTACCTAGAAGAAGGAATGGTAGAAATGAATTCAAAGGTACTTGTTTCAAATGTGTTGGCATAGGACATAGATCATTTCAATGTTTGTAAGGATCCAGCAAGAACATGGGAAAATAGAATCTGGTGGCACATGAGGAGCAGGCTACTAATGAACTTAACGAAGGTATGGTAACTCATAAGATAAGATAATATCTTATGCTTAGGTAAATCATGTTGATTGAGAAATAATGTGAACCTTTACATAGGAGAAATCTATTTAGGACTATTTTCAATCAAGAGGTAAATGTTGTAAGGTTTTTATGGCCTGTGGAAGTACTAATAATTTGGTATCATAGGAGATGGTGCAGAATCTTGGATTGAAGAGGCTTAAACATCCTTGTCCTTATGGGATAAGTTGGTTTTCAGATGAACACATGGTGGATGTGAAAGAGAAATGTTTGGTTAACTTTAGCATTGGACCTTACAAAGAGTATATATTGTGTGATGTGGTATCTATGAGTTCTTGTCATGTTCTATTGGGTATACCTTGAAAATTTTATAGAGGAGTAATCCATGATTGCATAAGGAACATGGTCACAATAGAAAAAGATGGAAAGAATTTTACTTTGCTTCCTTTGAAGGAGAAAGATGGAAGAAGTGTAAAAAATATGAGCATGGTGAAGAGTTACTATTCAGAGAAGTAGGATTCAAAAGTTAATATGGTTCGGAAGGAGGATCTTGAAGGAAAATTTGAGTGGAAGTTGGTATCAAACTATAGGAAAGGTGTAATGGAGTGGCATAAGACCTTGGTTGTTGATCAAAATAAAATATGTAATAGAGGTAGATCAGTTATGAAAACAAAAAGAAGAAATGGTCAAAGTTCTAATGTTGATATGAGATATGCCAGGGTAAGTGCAGAGTAGAGTAAGTGGATGGATTTGATAGAGGATAGGGTAGAGGTATAGAGACAAATATTTTCTGATAAAGAGGATGTTGGGATAAAAAATGAGCATTATATTTATGTCCCACATCTTGTCAAATGTTCATAATTTTCTCTTACACAAAATTTTGTTTTCACCTAGGGTGTTTGATATAGGAGAAGCCTTGGGTCATTGGAAATATTGCATCATCCAAAAATATTTCCTTTTCAATTTGTTCCTATTTGTTGTTTTAGTGTTTTGATCATAAATCCTTCCAATTGGTTCCTTATCTCTTTTGATCCAAATGGCATGTTCTAGACATCATGATGAATCTATGTTTGGATTTGTATCCTGATATGTTATTTCCTAATGAAGATTTCTTAATTTTGGGTTTGGTCCTATCTATTCTTCCTGTTCTATTAGTCAAATTGGGTTTTTTTCAATCTTTGAGGATATTTCACAATCGACGAAGCTTGGTGGATGTTCCTACATTTGTGGCTGACCTCCTTGTGTGATCACATGGAATTTAATACTTATATGGAGGAGTTCTTATGGATTTAGGTCCTAAACTATATGTTGTAACACATTTTCTTCATTCTTGGAGAATCTGATATTTCTTGGCCGACTTGTGGTTTGTGATCTTGTATATATTTGTAGTCTTGGTTCCTTAGTTGGTAGATTATTAGAGTAGCTCAGTCTTAGGTTAGCATCCAGTATGGATTTGGATTTATTTTGTAATCAGGCATGTATGCTTGGAATGTAAGATGACATATAACTTGGGCATGTATGATGTAAATCTTTGATTCTAGATAATGAGAAGGCCTGAGAGGCATGTTGATTGTTCATTATTGAGTTCTTAATGATCTTGTTTTTATTCTTTCTGCTATGTTCAATCTTGTCACATGGTTGGATTGTCTCCATTGGGGAAACTCTGACTCTAACTTGTTGGATGATATTAATTTTGGTTATTGATCATGTTGTCGATACTCATGTTTTGTCACTGATGTCAACATATATTTCTGTGAAGTAGACAGACTGGCTACTTGACTGGAAGGCCTGTATGGATGATTCATTGGATTTATGTAGAAGGATGTGTGTTGACCTTATTATTAAGGCCGGTTGGCTCTATGTTTCATACTTTGGATGTTACAGTTGATTTGGTGAAGACTGGTTTTCTAGACTGTAACTTTGATTCTGGACAAAGCAGGTCTCTATGTTTTGGGTATATCTTTCTGGCAAAGATATTTCAAAACATGCAAGCTTACTCATATACATATGAAATATGGTAGAGTAATGGGTTGATTTTGATTGTTGTTTGGATACTGATGATGTCAATTGTGGCGTATATTCTGGAGAAGACCTATTTCCTGGCCGACTTTAGACATTTAGTGTGTGAAATTAATTGTGAGCATGAATTATGGAACTAGAAGTATATGTGATGGATTCTAAATGATGTATACTTGTTATAGATGTCATGTGTATCTTATCAAGGGGTTATGTAATTATTTGTATGAAGGAAAGTCTTAATTGGATGACCTAATTAATTATGTATTAGGAATGCTTAACTAGCCGACCTAATGAATTATTGTAAGAGGGTATATATGAATGATATTTTCTTGTGGAGAAGATGTGGTAGAGAATTAAAGGATAGAGATGTGTGGAAGCTGAAAATATTGTTGACTATTGGATATAGAGAAGAGTTGATACTTCATTGGAACTGACCAAGCAAAGATAGTAGCTATAAGACAATTCCTGTCTGGAATGTGTATTTTCTTTATACACTTGATTCGGAATGTAAATCCTTGATGATGGATTTAACCTTCTTTGGGAAGTGTGCCTTGGCAATGAGCCTACTATTTTCTTTGACTCCTAATAGGGTCTATCTCCTAACGGGGACTGTGTACTGGAATGTTGTAACAAGCTCCTAACAGGGCTAATATCTTTTAACAGGGATACTATACTCTCAGTACATTATTTGTGGGTGTTCATTCCCACTGGGGTTTTACCTTTAACAGGGTTTTCTCGACAACAAATATTGTCTTATGGTGTTGGCATTTATTGTGTTATCATTTACATTTGAAGATTTGGTTTATAAATTTTAAAGTTTAACAATCTATATTACAACTTATTCACCCCTCTCTCAGTTGTCTTGTGGACTGTTATTCCTAACAATTGGTATTAGAGCTATTGGTCCTCATAAAGAAATTGTAATAGCTTGAGTTGATCCTGAAGATGACTTACTATAGGAAGGATAGTCACAAGTTTGATCCTGAAAACTTTGACAATTGGCAGAACACGATGAGAACACATTTTCTAGGTCTGGGAATTGATTACTAGATGATAACAAAGAAGAAAGAAAAGGTAGTTACTAAGGATGAAATAGAGAAAGCCACTAAAGATTAAAATAAGCTATTTTAATGCAATATGATTGCAAGGGAATCCTTGATCAACGCACTATCAGAAGGAGAATTTACTGAAGTAAAGGAATTGGACTCTACACATGAAATCTAGACAGGACTAGAAGCACTATATATTGGAGACAAGTTTACATAGAAAGAAAAGTTACAGAACTGGAAGACAAAGATGGAATCACTGAAGATGATAACATCAGAGCATATGCACAGAGAATTACTAAAGTGGTTACTGGTATTAGGAACTCTAGAGGAACTTACAATGCGGAAGAAGTGATTGAAAAGATACTCAGATCTTTGACACCTACATATAGAACCAAGTTTCAGGCTATAGAGGAGATCATACCTTTGACACCGAACTTCACCAGAGAGATGTTGATTGGAAAGATAACTACAATTGAAGCCATGGAATTAAGAGACACTTTACCTAAGGTTGAGTCAGCCTTCAACGAAATCATTCACAAAAGCAAAGGAATCTTACCTAGAAATGCAAGTGCAAGCAGTAGTGACCTAAGAGAAGAACTTGATCCTATGCCGATGAATGGGAACAAATACAGGAAGAAGAAAGGAAGCTAGATGAAGTTGTGGCACTGATTACTAGAAGAGAAAAGAGAGGTAACGGTAAGTTTGAAGGAAAAATACCTTTGAAATGTTTTTCATGTAACAAGATCGTTCATTTTGCATCTAGATGTCCTACAAGAATTCCAAAGCACAAACCTAAGTTTTTTTAAATCTAAGTTTTCAAAGGAAAAAGAATGTTATTATGCTAGTGAGGGTATATTTGATGATGAGGATGGTGTTAGAATAGTCCCAAAGGATAACTGAGAGGGGGGGTGAATCAGTTATCAGCCAATTTAATTCTTTTCTCTTATTAACTTCAAAATACAATAAAGTAAATACACATTCAAATAACACAATACATAACACTTCAATTTGGTTACGGGGAAACCAAATGGTAAAAACCTCAGTGGGAATTAGTATCCACAATGAACTATACTTGTTTATAGTAATCCCTATTAGAATATATTTCAACCCTATTAGGAGTTGTACTTTACAATGCAATAAGTATAGTGACCTAATTAAGGGTCTGACCCTGTTAAGAGTCCTTTACAAATAACCCTTTTAGGGGTGAGGACTCACTGTCCAAAAGCTCACTGCTTCAATGGTGAAGGCTACAACCTTCTATAGAATAGATATACACTATATGTAATGATGAACTATAGAGTAGACCTGCTATCTTGATCAGTTCCAATGTATTGTAATCTTCAACTGCTTATTCACATAGATCCTTGATGAATGAAACAACTCTGATATTCAGCTCTGTACTTTTTCTATCTTTGTTCTTATCATTCACACTTTGCGTTTACAAATGAACTACTATAAGTATCTTATTTAAAGTAGAAGGTCATGAAGGCTCTTGGAAACACTTCAACAACATCTTTTTCAGCTTAACTAAGCACACAAACAATATTAAGTCTGCGCAACACAAACTGAACAAACGCGACGCTTCACTAAGTTGACTTCACCAAATCATCTCAAATAGCACGATCCTGATGTTACATGATAGGCGCATTTAACCAAACATGGTTAACTCAGAACTAATCATTAATATATACACGCATATCCTGAAGATAGGTACAACTCAAGAAACATGTTAAATATGTTGGCTCTGAACATATACTCTTCCAGAACTGTAACTGCCAATAACAGAATTACACAACTTGACTAAAACATCATATCTAGACCTATGTGTATGAATATAGTAACCAAGGCATGTATACAAAATGTATCTAACCGTGCATGGCTGGATAACACTATTCTGATAAGTTCATACAGAATGCTACTGTATATTATATGTTGTCATCAATGAAAAACATACAATCAATCAGCTGTACAAAAACAAATCTCCAACAATCTCCCCCTTTGACATTGATGGAAACATATGATTTTAAAAACATCCTCTATTTATGGTGTCCTCTTTCTTTTACAATCTTCTCAATATCCTCATCAAAGATTTCTCTACATTGTTGTAGTTCCTCTGACTGTGTTTTTTTTCCATATATATACCCCCCCAGAGTATATGCTCCCCCTTAGTACATACTCCCCCTTTGACATCAATGGAAAAGGGCACCATAAACCATTAGGAACAGGTACTACCCTAGAAGTAGAGTAGTCAACCATTTATCAGTCACAAAGGACTGATGTTCTTCCTGTATTCTCTAATCAGACTTAGGAGAGGGAATTACTCCCAACTTCTCTCTGAGATACTCCAAAGTATCTTTTGATAAAGGTTTTGTGAAAATATTTTCCAATTGTTCTTTGGTGCTCACATAGTCCAGTTTCACTTCTTTGTCTGCAACCTTTTCTCGTAGAAAATGGTACTTGATCTCTATGTGTTTTGTCTTTGCGTGCATCACAGGGTTCTTAGACATGTTAATAGTGCTAGTGTTATCATAGTGAATAAAAATAGGATAATCAACCTAAATACCAAAGTATTTAACCATCTACTTGATCCAAACCATGGTTGAACAATTCAGTGCTACTGCAACATATTCAGCTTCTGCTATTGACTAAGAAATATAGTTCCTCTTCTTGCTTATCTAAGAAACCAACCTATCTCCAAGAAATACTTCTCCTCCTGAAGTACTCTTCCTATCATCAATACAACCTGCCTAATTTACATCTGTATACACATGAAGTTGTACATTCTCTGATTTTGGATACCATAAACCATAGTCTATAGTTCCCTTTAGATATCTGAATATCCTCTTGATTTCCATTAGGTGATTCTTCTTGGGTGCAGTTGCAAATCTTCCAACAATGCCAACTGAATTAGATATGTCAGGTCTAGATTGAATTAGATAAATGAGTTTTCCAATCATAGATTTGTACAATGTCTTATCAACTGATGTGGAATCATCATCTTTTGAAAGCTTGCTTCTTGTTATCATAGGAGTGCATACTGGCTTATAGTCTTCCATCTTGAAGGTCTTCAATATTTCCTTCACATATTTTGACTGATTAATGAATATACCTTTATCTGTCTGCTTTACATTTAGTCCCAAAAAATATTTTATAGGACCAATCATGCTCATTTCAAATTCATTCTGCATTTCTTTTGCAAATGTTGCACTTAGCTTGTCATTACCTCCAAAGATTATGTCATCAACAAATATGGAAACTAGTAGTAATCCATCAGGTGTCTCTCTTGTGACTAGGTTACAATCTGCTGCACCTTTCTTGAATCCAATCTTGGTAAGATAATCATCAAGTCTCTCATACCAAGCTCTTGGGGCCTATTTAAGACCATAGAGTGCTTTCCTCAATCTGCATACCATGTCTGGTTTATCTGAAAGATTAAATCCTTCAGGATGTTCTATGTAGACTTCTTCCTTCAAGTCACCATTTAGAAAAGCTGACTTTACATCCATTTGATAAAATTTAAAGTCTTTGAATGTTGCATAGGCCAAGAACAATTTAATGGCTTCCAGTCTACTCACAATGGAAAATGTATCAGTGTAGTCTATTCCTTCTCTCTGCGCATATCCTTTACATACCAATCTTTCTTTGTTTCTTACTATTGTCCCTTCTTCATTCATCTTGTTTCTGAAGATCCACTTTGTTCCAATCACATTTTTGTCACTGGGTCTAGGAATCAATTCCCATGTCTCATTCTTAATTATCTGATCTATTTCTTCTTTCATTACATTCTTCCAATCAGAATCATTACAGGCATCTTCATCACTTAAAGGTTCAATCTGTGAAAGTTAACATACCTCTTCATCCATTGTTAGAATTTTTTCTTTTGATCTGGTCAAAACACTGTTGCTCTGATCTCCAATGATATCATCTTTAGAGTGGTATCTAAATGTGAATTTAGGAACCTTAGGTGTTACTTCTTCTTCTATAATCTATGATTCTTCTATGCTTGATTCAAGGTCATTGCATGAGACATCAATGCAATCAAACATTTCTTCAATAACAGTATTTTTGCTGCTAGGCCTAGGTTCAGCTTCAATCATAGGTGCATATTCATAGTACCTCTCTTGAGCCATATACTTCTCATCAATTTTTACATGAGTACTTTCAATTATCCTTTTCAATCTCAAATTGAAACATTTGTATGATTTTATTTTTGTAGAGTAACCAAGGAAAATACCTTCATCACTTCTAGCATCAAATTTACCAACACCATCATCTCTCTTGATGTAGCATTTGCTGCCAAAAATTTTGAAATACTTTACTATAGGTACATTACCAAACCAAAGTTCATAGGGTGTCTTATATGTGCCTGACCTCAATTGAGTTCTATTGATAGTATAGACTGCTATATTTACTACATCTCTCCAATATGTGTGTGCAAATTTTCCTTCAATCATCATAGTGCACGCTATATCAAGTATAATCATGTTCCTCCTTTCTACAATCCCATTTTGTTGAGGGGTTCTAGGAGCACTCAACTGTCTTTTTATTCCATGTTCTTCACAATACTCATAAAATTGATCAGAGGTGAACTCTCCTCCTCTACTTGATCTCAGACATTTCAATTTTAATCCAAATTCATTCTCAACCTTATCTTTGAATATTTTAAACTTCTCAAAGGATTTAGACTTCTCTTTTAAGAACGCAACCCACATCATCCTTGAAAAATCATCAACAAACAAAATGAAATACCTTTCTCCATAGTATGATCTTGTTTGGGTAAGACCACATAAATCTGTATGCACTAGGTCTAATTTGTTTTCAACTGAGTTCTACTTGCTTCTAAAAGAACTCCTTACATGCTTTCCCATAACACATTCCCTGCACATTGTGTCAACTGGTCTTGCTATACTTGGAAGATCTCTGACTGCCTTGACATTACTTATCTTTACTATGTTATCAAAAT
>MU224983.1:2145262-2185022 GCA_018584345.1 Thuja plicata | reverse complement strand
TTCTTTGGCCTCCACTCATTCCTCTTCTCAAAAATGGTTATCTAGAAACTTTGGATAGTGTTTCTCATCCATGCACGAAATGTGCTAGTGATCGTATAAAATTACTTTACGCCTCCAGTATTGATGAGATGTACAAGTGTTAAATGTTTTTGTGAGACTGTGATCAATTTGTGCAGTGTACATAAATGCAAGGTGGTGATTATTCTTGACGATCGAAAGGTAGCTAGGACAGTAGCTAGGACTAAAGATAACACAGCTCAAGAGACCATCATAGGTTGTCTCTTTCTTCGGTCTATATTATTGATAGAATGTTTTACCTTTCATTAGCTCGTCAAATCTGGGGATTTGAAATAATTTAATAGAATATTTTCATGACAACGTATATTATTTAAGTTGACGTTGCACGAATTTATCTACTTCATGAACTTGTATACTATGAAGATGGCCATGCTTCTTTATCGTTGTCCTCATAGTCTACAAGTGCGCGAAGTAGATAAATTTGTGCAATGTCAACTTAAATAATATACATTTTCATGAAAATATTCTATTAAATTCTTTCAAATCCCCGGATTTGATGAGCTAATGAAAGGTAAAACATTCTGTCAATAATATAGACTGAAGAAAGAGACAACCTATGATGGTCTCTTGAGCTGTGTTAACTTTAATGTGCCCTTCCATCGGTTTTTCAAAAATTAATAATTAATTTTGACGACAGAACTATGCTTTTGACAGATAAAATGTCAGAGAAAAATCATTTATGACATTTATTGCGACAGTAATGCTATACGTTCGACAGGGAAACCTGTCAGAGAAATGTTGCACAACTGTCGCTCTTCTGACAATTTAAGTGTCATAAATAGAAATGTTTCAACAGACCCTTCGACATTAAATCCATATCACCGATAGGTAGCTCTGTTAGAATTTGGTGCAAACTGTCACTATTCCAACAGTACTAATGTCAGAAATAATTTTTTGATAGTTTGTTTCGATGGATGAACCGCAGGAAATGCCATAACGAAGGTGTTTCCATGTGCAATTTTTTGACATGATATGGTGTCGGTAAACTAATGGGTATGTCTTCTGTCACAATTTCCAACACAAAAATGGTGACAGACTCAATTGTCGAAAGTCTGACAAATGAGCGTTGCAAATCTGACAAATGGCCATTGGAATTTGACCTCAAATGTACTAGTGCATGAGTAGGGGTCCATGCATTGCCTTGTATGGTAGAGATTCTGCATTTGGTGCTGGTTGTCTTCCTCTATCCAGTCTTCATAGTGTCTTTTGTCTGTTCTTGAGTTAGCTCAGCATTTTAGGTCTAGGGTCCTGTCCTGCATCATGATGAGAAAAGGGATGTTAGACCCAATTGGATCTAAGCAATACATGAACCAAAACAACATACATCAATCAAGCTTTCAAAGTTGGACATTTCCAGATAACATCAATACAACAGAAATATATACCTTAGCATCCATTGAATAAATAATATCAAAGGGACATGTCCTTATGAAATCTTTTATTACATATGGTTATTAGTCTTCATTTTCAAAGTAATGTTGTTTGTAGAACCATAAAAATCTGAACTGAAGGGGTTTTTAGGTCTTGAATCTGAGAAAAAAAAAATTTAGAATGACATCAGCATGTTAGGTTAATAAACACAAACAAAACAACCAACATTCATGCATGAGTGTCATCTCATATGACACTCATACACAAACATTAATTGGATTATGTTGTTTGCTGACCTAACAGGTTGATCAGTGATGTGTGTGCAATAGGTGAACAAGTAATTAAATGCATATAACAAAAGAGATGCAGTGAGTGTCATGAGCCCATGCTTGAACTTCACAAATATGCATTATTAAAGAATGAAAGAATGCTAGATGTTCAATGTACAAGAAAGAGAAGAGATGATCAAATACAAATTTCAAACATTATTGATACTGATATGTAGAAAAATGAGTAAGATTTAGTTCAATCAAAAGATCACATTATGCATATGAAGATGCAGTTTTAAATAATGCATATGTAAGAGTAAAAGGAAAATGACAGTGTTATTGTCATCAAAAGATTATGCATGTTTAGTGAATCAAGAAACAATGTTGTTGTGAAAAATGTTATGCATATACAAGTAAAGAGTGTTGTACATGTATGTAAATGCTATTATTAATTTTGTTATCCATGTTTGAATGATAGTATGGGATCAAAAATGTATATGCATATGTGCATTAGAATTGTACAAATGAAAAGACAATGTGCATATACTGTCAAGCATAAGTTATTTTTTGTGCATATATCCATAAGAGTGGTGGTTCATATTACTAAGAACAGTGTACCCGTGTGCCTAATATGAAATTGAAGTAATGTTTTATGCAGGGTATTGAGATAACAATCTTATTCCAATGTATTAAAATGATAGTGCCATCAATTGTAATGATGTTATCAAATACAGTAAAAGATGCTATGCATATTCAAGAGGAAAATGATAATAGCAATGCTACTATAAGGGAGGACAGCAAGTTTCATATATTATAATAGCATGGTCTCTACACAAAATAGTAAGCTATAGACAGGAAAAGATGATTCCAGTTCAAAAGGAACAGAATGCATGGCTTATGCAAACAAGCTCAAGCTCGAAATCATGGAAATAACAGACAACGATGATGGAATCGACAAGGGTTTTGAGCTGAGCTCTCATTGACAACAATGTTGATAGTTCTAGACATTTTAATGGTGCCAGAGACAGTTCAAATCATAGGTTCAACAGTTTTGTGCATTACAGAGGAGTACATATATGGTCTTCACCAGCGCAGCAAATTGGCACATTTCATTAACCTGATGCAAAGATTTAATCCTAATACAGTTCCAAAGATCTAGCATGCCTTGCTGACTAGAAAATGGCGTTTATTGTATCATATGGGGAGGCAAATAGGCCTAACACTTCGGTAGGATTTTCCAAGAGTTCTCATAGGGAATGCATATCTTAATATTTCCCCAACTGAAGATGGAAATAATAGATTTTCTATGGAATCAAATATTAATTTCACCTCCATGGTTTATGCGCATTGGCCCCATGATAAGAGTGGCAAAGAAGGAAATCTGCGTATATGTTTGAATATCAAATTGGGAAGAGGGGACAGGATCTATGAAACAATAAATAACCCATATCAAATGTAAGGAGACAGAGAGATTTTACTTATCTTTTTGTTAAACAAGTCCGCAAATAAGAATCCAAGTCATAGACTGCAGAAGAGCCCGAGTTTCATGGAAGAGCCCGAGTTCTTATAAAGATCAACATACAGTGCCATTTTTAATGGCAATAAACTCAAGGAAAACTACATAGAGCCTGAGCTCTTTGAACAAACAACTCCAGATTACATGGCGAGCTCCAAATCAAACATAGAGAGCACAAGGAGAAGCAGCATGGCGGCATAATACCAAGCAAGGGTTTTGAAACCCTTATTTTCCTCCCAAAACAGTAAACTGTGAAAATGAAATGGTTATTAAGGCCTATGTCAAATTCAATAGAGTTTTGGAGTCCACGATAAAGACCCTGTCAATCACATGCCACAACATCTTGACCATATGTTAACAGTGATAGATATTATGGAAATGGGTCCTGTTGACCATCGTGATGGGATATCATTTTTTCATTTTTGATAGAACTATTTCTCATGCTTTTGAGTTAAAGGTTTAGGTTGGTTTTTTGCATCTTAAGCTTATTTTAGAATATAGTTTAGATATTTTAAATATATTCTTTAATATATTTTAAATATTTTAATATAGGTTGATATATGTAGTAAAGATGTAATTTAAAATATCAACATTAGGGAGGTTTTTGGAGGGCTAGTCTCATTTTCGAAATAAGCCTTTAAGGCTTCATTTTGGGCATTGATCATGCCATGGATTTAGGGATATGACCTATTTTGAAGGGGGGCTTGATTGAAGGCTAAATTTTAGGCATTGTTTAGGCCTTTGAAATAGGGTGATCTTTCTGTTTGGAAAGAAAGTTTTGGAGTGAGATCTTATTTTTGAGATTAGCCTTAAGGGATATATAATTGAGCTTGTACTTCATAGTTAGGGGTTCAGATTTGGTGAAAAAGAGGTTTTAGTGAACTATTTTGTTCCTATACCACTTTTTCATGCATTTTGTATCCATTAAGTAGCAGATCTTGGAGAAAAGGTTCAAAGTGAATTCATTGTTCCTTGATGCCTTGGAGATACTATTTGTAACCTACTTGTCAAATTTTTGGAGGATAATAAAGCAGATGATCTATTTTTCCTATATGCTCTTGAGTTTTGATTTCAGAATCCTGTTTCATCTTTCTTCATAAGTGTTATTCATTTTGGTAGCTAGGAGAAGTGAATGTTTATTATTCCTCCTCTATGTGGACAAGACCTAGACCTCATGAAGAAAATGTATGTTTGTTGACTGATTAATTTATTTTTGGTCTATACCCTAGTAGCCAAGTCTTTTAACCTATATGTTGATCAGAGATTTGAAGTATCAAAATGTGGTATATGAGTTAGGATTATTGCATTAGTTATTCCAAATAAAGTCTGAATTCACTCTTGGTATATCACCCCTATCTATTTCCAGTTTTGAAGTTTCTTTCTTCCCTTTCCCTAGTCAGTTTTCAATCAGGAGGTGATATTCCATACCAAATAGGAACCGGCCTATAACCCGGGGACTCTTGCTCATCCATAGTTCACCCACAACTAGAGGAAGTTTCCATTGTCAGATAGAATTTCCATGAAGCCTTAACGCCTGATTTAGGGTGACAATTCTAAGCCTGAACAGTAATTATAGAAGTCTTTGTTGATGATATCATTTTTGGAGGCAATGATAAAATGAGTAAGAGGTTTGCTAAAGAAATGGAGAATGAGTTTGAAATGTCAATGATTGGAGAGATGAAATTTTTTCTTGGTTTGCAAATTAATCAGAGTAAGAATGGTATTTTTATATCTCAGACCAAGTATCTTAAGGAAATATTGAAGAAATTTGGAATGGAAGATTGTAAACCTATTGGAACACCCATTGTAATAGTTAATAAACTGACTAAAAGTGATGAGACTCAAAGTGTTATTCAAACTAAGTATATATCAATGATTGGAGGTCTACAATATCTAACACACACTAGACCAGATATTATAAATGCAGTTGGAATTTTGGTTAGATACCAGGCAGATCCTAAAGAGACACATTTTGCTTCTGTAAAAATAATTTTCAGATGCTTAAAAGGGAGAGTTGAATATGGATTATGATATGAAAAATATGATGATTTTACATTACAGGATTTTAGTGATGTTGATTGGGAAGGTAATGTGGATGATAGGAAGAGTACAAGTGGTGGTGCATTTTTCCTTGGGAAAAGGTTGGTTTCTTAGTTGAGCAAGAAGCAGAACTATATTGCTCAATCTACTACTGAGTCAGAGTATGTTGTTGCTACAATAAACTATACACAAGTCATTTGGATGAAACAAATGTTGAAGGACATTGGCATAATTTTCAAAGAACCAGTAATTATCCATTGCGATAACACTAGCATAGTGAATATGTCAAATAATCTTGTAATTCATTCAAAGACTAAACATATTTCTATCAAGTATCATTTCTTGAGGGAGAAGGTAGCAGATAAAGAGATTAAACTGGAGTATATTAGCACCAAGGAACAAATAGCAGATATATTTACTAAACCTTTGCCAAAAGATGCTTTTGAATATCTCAGAGGCATGCTTGGGGTGATGGCCCCTCTCACTGAAGACTAAAATGATGCAGATATGCATCAATCCGGTGGATCTCAGAGCTATATCATTCTCTAGACCTTATGTATGGATCTACTCCTTAGGGGGAGTGATCGCAGGAGAACACTATGGAGTACATTTGGGTGATCTTGCACCTACCTGATTAGACATGAAGATTTTAAAAAAGGGGGCAGAGACTACAAAAGACTACAGATGAGTTATGGCACCCTTTCCCATTTCTTCCAAAGGGGGAAGGAATCTATGTGAAAATCCCTACTATTTTGGGGAAATTTGTGTTGAGGATATTGAGAAGATTGTATTGAGAGAGAGAACTTTTGGTTGATGCATATGGATTTTCCCATATGTTTCCATAAATGGCAAAGGGGGAGATTGTTGGATGATATAAGTTTTGGTTACTGATCATGTTGTTGATACTCATGTTTTGTCACTGATGTCAACATATATTTTTGTGAAGTAGATAGACTGGTTACTTGACTAGAAGGCATGTACAGACACTGTACTAATGATTCAAAATGATCAAAGTTATATTTATGTAGAAGTATGTGTGCTGACCTTATTCCTAAGGTTTCTTGGCTCTATGTTGTATACTATGGATGTTACAATTGATTTGGTGAAGACTGGTTTTCTGGACTGTAACTCTGATTCTGGACAGAGCAGGTCTCTATGTTTCGGGTATATCTTTCTAGAAAAGATATTTTAGAACCTTTCAGCTTATTGGTATATAGCTAACATATGGTAGATTAATGGGTTGATTTTGATTTTAATTTGGATACTGATGATGTTAGTTGTGGAATGTATTCTGGAGAAGACCTATTTCCTGGCCGACTTCAGACATGCAGCGTGTGAAATTAATTGTGAGCATGAATTACGGAATTGGAAGTATATGTGATGGATTATAAATGATGTATACATGTTATAGATACCATTTTTATCTTAGAAAGGGGTTATGTAATTATTTTTATGAAGGAAAGTCTTAATTGGCTGACCTAATTAATTATGTATTAGGAAAGCTTAACTAGATGACCTAATGAATTATTGTAAGAGGGTATATATGAATGATATTTTATTGTGGAGAAGATGTGGTAGAGAATCAAAGGATAGAGATGTGTGGAAGCTGCAAATTTTTTTGATTGTTGGCTATAGAGTAGAGTTGATACTTCATTGGAACTGACCAAGAAAAGACATTTGCTATCAGACAGTTCACTGGAATGTGTATTTTGTTTATACACTTGACTCATATTATAAATCCTTGAGGGTGGCTTTAACATTCTTTGGGTAGTTTTCCTTGGTAGTGAGCCTACTATTTTATTTGACTCCTAACAGGGACTGTAACCTGTAATGTTGTAACAAGCTCCTAATAGGGCTAATATCTTTTAACAGGGATACTATACTCTCAATACATTATTTATGGGTGTTAATTCCCACCAGGGTTTTACCTTTAACATGGTTTCCTCGAAAAAAAATAGTGTTATGGTGTTGGCATTTATTGTGATATCATTTACATTTGAAGATTTGGTTTATAAATTTTAAAGTTTAATAATCTATATTACAACTGATTCACCCCCCCCTCTCAATTGTCTTGTGGACTTTTATTCCTAACATGACTGCAATAACATCATATATTATAAATACACTCATAGGAATCACAAACAAAGGAAAATAATCCCTTAGACATCCATTTACCATGTAAACCTTCACCATGCTCTCATGCTCCTATTGGGACTAACATGTCTTAAACTTAGATTCCTAACGTGTTGAATTATTTAATTAATTATTACATTAGTGAAGGAACATGTCAATATTTAAGCAATCAACACCACTCAAAAATATTTTTTGTTTATTTTTTTTATTCATCAAATAGTATTTCTCGTTATTAGATGTGATCGACACATTCAAATTTTATAAGTTGCATCTAAATTTTTAGGCATGTAAGAAAAATATGGATGCATAGATATGGAAAGTGGACCAATTGACAAATTGTCTCAAAAGTATGCCTCATATACTGCAACAATTTTAGAACATGTAGACAATGTATTTTTTGAATAGGCTTTAGAAACATTCAATAAAATCCAAATTTATAACATAATTCAAATTCCTTAACCTTTTCTAGCATAATAAATTACAGTTTCTTATAATGCCTTCAAGAATGGCATTGATTTGTACAAGTAAAGGGAGAATAGAAGTAACACCCCAAAATAATAGAGAATAGTGATAGACAAGAGAAGAAGTGTATGGTGGAATGTTACTAGGCTAGCTACACTCCATCAAATATGTTATTGAGTTGCATAAAGGGGTAAGAGAAGGGCTATAATCCATGTAGAATGTAGAAGACAGAGGGTGTCAATTCTTTGTGCAATGCACAAGGGTAATAGAGAGGAAAAAATTAGCATGGGAAAATGGAAAAAAAGAAGCTACAAATTTGTCAGAAGAAAGATGGAGCGGGTCAAGAAAGAATTCACCACCACAAGGAGGGTAATAAAATACTATAGCAGCTGAAGAGTTAGAGTGTGTGGGGATACAAAGGGGAGGAAAGGGAGAGGTAGTGTGAATCCATGAAGGGGAGATAAAAAAATAGTTGACTTTTTCTTAATAGATTCTTTCTTATCCATTTGACATAATAGACATCACTATCTTTGTGTCTACCACTGATGGATATAGTTCCTTTACCGCATATAAGTGTAGAGTCTTCACCAATGAATGTGATTGATCCTCTGTCATATCTTTCCATCTTAATGAACTTTTTTTTGTCTCCAACCATGTGATTTGAACATGTGAAATCAAGGATCCAATTTCTAGACTCTTCTCTAACATGTGGAGAAATATTCACATATTTTTCAACAACATTATATCTTTCACACCTATTATTATCTTTTGTCCTTATTAATTAAGAACAATAGTTCATCATTCAAGTCATTTCCATCCTCATCCTCCAATTAATGAGTCCCCATTAAACAAAAACTCTTATTTCCCTTCTCTTTGTTATTTTTTCTAGTATTTCTATAATTCCTTCTATATTTTTATTTTTCTTCATCAAACATCGTATATTCTTCCTTAAAGGGGAATTTAGTAGTATAGTTTACTATTCTTCCACAATTAAAACATTTGAAAGTGATTTACCTTTATACTTTATGAATTATTTCTTCATTCTTTTAACAAAATAGTATTTTTCACCATCCAAATCATAGTTTTCCTTGATACATATGCATTCCTTTCAGTGGCCTCGAATACATCATCCTTTTTTCCATATTATCTTTCTTCAATTTTGGATATTTTAAAGGTACAAACTACTACATAAATTTCTTCCAAAGTGTATTTATCCATAACATTACTCTATTGAATAGAAATCAATAATGTTTTGTAGGGTCTAGTCATAGTTCTCATCATTTTCAATAAAACTTTATTATATTCTTCAAATCCTTTAATTTCTCTTGTTGTATTTATAACTTCATTCACCTAGCATACATATCCTTAAATATTCTCATCCTCATAAATTATTAGAGTTTCAAATTTATGCTTCAGGTTCTGCAACTTGATTGGTTGATTTTCTTGTTTCCTTTATATATGTTGCCAAGTTTTTCCCAAATTTTATTTGTGAACTTATATCCCATGTCTTTCAACAAATATGAATCACCTAAACCATTGATAATAGAATTCTTAGCCTTTTCAGTGTTCTCATGATCGTTTATTTCATTTGGTGTAGGAGTACAACATGTTGAAGGCTTGTAACATTTTCTGATAGCTTCTAGGACTCCAACTGACATAGAGTCCAAATGTGATTCCATATTTTCCTTCTAGAATGTATAATTTTTTCCATCAAACTTTTCTATTTTGACACCATGTTCATTTTATATCTTAGATATATCTCAAGAAGTTAACCTTCTTTAAGAGGAACTCACCTCTTGTACCAATTGTTGAACACCTCTAGATGTTGAGAAGGGGGTGAATCAAAATGTACAAAATCTGAACTTATTCTATCTCACACCTTTAACAATTAAGTTTTATCCTACTAACCATCAATGAAAGATATCTAAATGAAAACACATACACATTAACACTAGATTTATGTATAAAACTCAATATGGTAAAAACCACAGTGAGGATTTACTCACTATATGAATAAGTATTTACAATATTTGTTTTAGGCTCACTTCCATTGAATCTTATTGCTCCCTAATGAAGGAATTTTAGGATAAAGTGCACTGCCTTAGAGAGAGATATAGATCTACACAAGATGCCAAAATAGAACACAATCTTTGAGTAGGTACAAGGAAATGGTGAAATGAAAAGCTATAGGATCTCCTAATCAAGCTTTGTAAATACTCAGTCAAATCCGCACTCTTATGACTCCACTCTTTCTCATTTTTATTTATCTTCCTTCACATTTAATCCATACATACTTTGCATAAATTCCACACAATTCATCTTTTCACACTCATATACATACTAGCTTGAACATAAAAAAAACTCAAGGTCAACCAAATGGAAAATAATCAATGTTTGTAAATATTCAACCACCATAAGTATAACTATTTAATGAAATCCACCCCAAGAGATGAAGGGGACCCAAATTTATTATAACATGTCATCCATAAATGATTTCATTAGAGTTAAATAATAAGAACCATCCTTAAGGTTAGACCCAGATGAAATGTATAGAAAAATATTAAAGCACATTAGCGGGTTGGCCCAAAATCATTCTCTAGTGCACATGATGTCATGCAAAGAACAACATGCCATGGTAGGACTTATTTTAATCGAAAAATAAGTTATAAATCAGTACATGAAAATCATCCAAACTTTCAAGAGACCAACAAAGACAACAATATCACACTTAGAAAAACATGTCTTCTTTTACTGAGAAAACCAACATAAGATATCTAAATCTGATCACTACATAGACATTAGAAACATGTCCACCAAATCACACAACTTGAGATGCCAATGTGGAGCTCTAGATCTGTCTTGATTATTCCTATTAGTCATCCTTCCTAAAAGGGAAAAAACACACACACACACACACACAAATTTTTTCCTTTGAGCTTCTTTGGACTTGAATATATGATGGTGAAACATTCACAAACCATACTTTATGACACCAAAACTACATTTCATCAACTTCTTCTATAGAGGAATGCAAAACATTCTTTCATAAGGACTTCAAATGCTCTTTCTTACACATTCCATTGTCTCATACTTCCATCTTCTGGATACACCTCATATTGACTTGTTATCACTACTAGACATTAGAAAAATTATGTGAGCTTATAATACAACACTTAAAATACTCTTTCCTACATATCAAAATTCATATACTCTTTCCTACCATTTAGACTTCAAATACTCTTTCTTGCATACCAAAATTTAAATATTATTTTCTGCATATCAACCATGAAATACAACTCTCATACTTCTCTACACTTCTCTATGTTAGATTCTACCCCCATACTTCATTATCAATTCTCTGCATTAGACTGACATTAATGTACACAACATGTTGACATCAATGACAACAATAAACACATAATGCTAACAAGGAAAGGACTTATACTATAGATCTTCTTTTGATGGAAAGCATGATATGTTTTCTATCTAGCCACTCTATCTAGAAACTCAAAAGAAATCTATGGTACAATAAAAATGAATTGTATGGGCAACTCTTAATAAGGAGTCCATCAGAAAACACTATGTTGCAAGCAGTTGATTTGGAAGTTCATATTGCAAAGTTCACAAGAAATATGGATATTAGACAAGAGATTAATATTAAGGCCTTAAATAAGAAGGTCAGAAAATTAGAAGAGAATGGAATTGAAAAAAAAATCTTATTTTTCCAGCTCCATGTGGCTTGTCAATAGAAGATGCCTTCAAAATAAGCAGGGCCTAGCAAAATATGGGGTTAAAAATACAAAGTTGCAAAAAATAAATTAATAGTTTGAAAAAGAAGCTTAGAGAGACAAAGAACACAGTTCTCTAATGTTTAGATGATTATTTGTTAGGACCTAAATTTAAATCCATTATAATTCATGTTGAAGCAACATGGGAGGAGCATAAAGAGATTCTAGAAGCATATCAGTCACATGATTCTTTGCAAAAGCTTCTATCATGCTCTATTTTATTTTTGCAAAGATATATAGTTGATGACATGTGCACAAAATTGAAGTGTTTGATATATTTGTTTAGTGTACATAGATTGTATACAAAGGTAATAAGCATAGAGCTTAGTACTTTTCAAGGTAACACAAGTTACCACATGCTCTCCTTGTTTGATGACAAGGGAAATCTTAGTTTAAATAATGAATGGAGAGTATAAATAAGAACTATATAATAATTTTTTTTAGTTAATATCAATTTAGAGGAACATGATGATAGAGAAATTAGATTCATATTTAGATTCTCTATTAAATTTTGAAGTAGGTTTGACAAGGATGGAGGTTGCAAAGCTTTCATTTTTTTATGAATACTACAAGAGTCACTTTATGTACATCTATGAAATCACAAGTGAGGGTTCTAATTCTCTTTGATGTAGTGATTTTTCAGATTTTTATTTATTTGGGTCTCTTTGAGTTAGCTTTCAAAGTTTGATCCAAAAACTAGCCATTAATTTCCCTCGTGTTTTTGAATTTTTTGAATGTTTCTCCTTTGTCTTGAGAGAGAATTGGAAAGAAATATGATTTCATTTCTAAGATCATTTCCAATCATGTAAAATATTTCTCGGGACCTACTTTAGAGATATGATATTTGTTGAAGATTTTTTGAAAGTGGTAGCAAGCAACTCAAATTATCAAGATGTTAAATATGTCTGCAAACTATCAAATCTAATTGCAGCTTGATACATAGACTTATGTTAATGAATCTTATTAGTCTTATCAACAATATATACCACCTATGCAGATCAAAGATTAAAAAAACATTTGTTAGTTGTTGCTTAAAAAGATTTTTTGTCTTCTAGTGTGTCAAGTGATTTACCTACTGCAACTGCCAATTATAAATGGACTGAAGCTTGTTTTCTCCCTTGGATTATAAAAGGGAGTCTAAAACCCTATTTTAGAGGTTCTGAAAGTTATAGAGTCATAGAAAAATGTTTCAAGTCTATAATTTTTAGAGTAGTATGTGCAGTCTTTGTTAATACTAAAATGTTTATGTGAAAGAGTATTAGTCAATACAATGAATGTTGATTGTGATATCTGAGCAATTTTTCATCACTATACATGATTTTCAAGTTATATTCATCATTTTTGTATGAGAGATTTATGAAATCAATAATCAAGGGTCTATTGGTTTTGTCTTTAAAATCTCTTTCTCATGTGTGTTTGGATTTATGAATCCTTTAAAGTAAATCACTAGATGTTTAAATCTAAATGTAAAAGTTCTTGTAATTGTGGAGAAGGAAAATGTACACCAACCTAAAGATCGATTAAAATATCAAGCGATGAACCTTTCCTTGCACCACCTCACTTCTACTAGAGCATAGAGATAGGGGGATTAAATTGTTGGAAATATATTGAGGCTAGGTGACTGAGAGGGGATGAATTAGGAACCAATAAAACTTAGTCTCTTTAATCCTTTATTAGATTGTCTAATCTGATTGCATGCATGAAAAAAAAAATTAATAAACATCCACAACACTTGACACAATATTTGGTTACCTAGAAACCTTCCAAATAGAAAGTAAAACTGGGGTGGGGATGGTACCCACAAGATTTATTACTGTAGTATAAATTTATCCTGTTAAAGCTTACAATTGACCACTTTTAATGGCATGCCCTATTAGGAGTAATAAGGACTGTTAGGTCCACCCTGTGAAAGGATTTTGTACAATATAATTAAGTATGCCACTCTGCTAGGAGATTTGTAAAGGACTGTTAAGTCCACCTTGTTAGAGGATTTTGTTGATGCACCTGTTAGGATGAACCAGTAGATGATCTTCTATGCAACTCTGATTTGTTGAATAAGATCCAATGATATAAAAATTAATCACCTGACTGTGATGGATGAGTCTCTTTTGTTCCTTATAATGTTGTAGCCTCTTAATCAATCTGCCACTTCATATTTGCATACACCCTTATTCACACATATTTGGATAAAAAAATACCTTATATTTATACCTTATCCAAATCAATTACTTTTGTAAGTTGGCTTCCATAAGATAAATTAATATCAAATATTATAAGCTAAGCCAAACTGAAACTATTGCTCGGGCCCAATAGTCCACTGGGGTGATATACTGGCACTCGAGCAATATGTTGTCGCTCGGGAAACATAGTAAACTCTAGCACTCGGGCTACACTATGTACTCGGGTCATATTGATCACTTGGGTAATACTAATTACCACTGTCTTCTCGGTCGACAGTGTCACTACTCAGGTTACACTGTAACTGCTTAGGTTTCAATTCAAGATGTTTGCTTAGTCAAATCGATGATGACTAAGTGTTTTGGCACTAATTGACAACATGTCTTTCACTAATTTCATCAATCTCCCCCTTTGGCATTAGTGACCAAAAACACGTATCATGTTAAAAAATTGCTCAAACTTCTGAGTCAAAACTCCCCCTTTACCATATGCTTGGGTACTTGCTTGAGTTTTGACAACACCTCTATGACTCGGTTACAACTGAATGTATTTTTTATTTTTCAAAATTGATTTTGTCACTTTTCTATTATATATCTCTTCTTATCTTCTCTTATGTACATGTATTTCATTATATGTATATACAATAACTTTCCCCCTTATTTTTTTCCACAAATGCCAAAAATATATCTACATGGTAATACCAAAGTAGGATAGGAAATCACTATGTACCTTCAAAATCTGAGACAAAGCGTTGTCCCAATTATCTTACAACACCTTCAGGATGTGCAACTCAATCTGTATCTCTGCTAACAACTCCATCATAATCTTTTCAACTGAAAAGTTGTTGTCATGTATGAGTGTCTTGGCATGAGCTATATGCTTTTGGATTACCTCCATGTATGGAAGGAGTTGGCTCTGCATAGCTGTAAGGGATTCCTTTGTTATTGACTCTTCCCTAAGTAATTCTTCCTACATGTCTATCAGATACTTGTTCTTCACAAAGTGTGCTAAACATGAACGAGGGTTAAGTACCAAATGTTTTTCACTTTCCTTCAAATCTGTATCTATCTTTTTCAGCTTGGTCTTGATTTATGTTATACACTAAATTTTGCACCCTATGCAAGCTCTCATAGTCTTGATAATCTAGTATAACATGGGAATCACTTCTTGGTTATGAGACCTTTGCTAACTTCAAGTGAAGCCTCTGGGTTCTAGGCCGGTTCCTCTTAGATAATCACCTAATCTGCTCTTAAACATGAAAGTAAACTTGGAAGGAAAGGGGTAGAAGGAATGCTTGGAAAATAAATGACTGAAAAGAAAATTATCCTACTAGGTGATGCATCGAAGGTAACATGAACCATAACACAATGACCAAACTAGCATGAAGGTTCTCAGATCTAATAGAACACATTCTTTATGAATAGGATTGCATAAATATGTCATAGAGAGGTATGAAATGAAAAGAGGCTATTAAAGAGAAGGAAAGATTCCACAAACAATAACTTTCCCAAAAATAGACACAAAATGTGACCTGCAAGAAGACATTCACTCCAGAAAATAGGCACAGGAATGAGACAAAATAACAAGGGATGAACAAAATCCACAAGGTTATCTAAATCAGATCATGCACAGTAGTACACAAAGGTGCTGAAAGAAAGGAAGGCTTGGGAACTCCAAGATTTATATAATAAAAGAACTATATTAAATTTAGTAAGAGAAGTACAAAGGAGGAAAATATTAAGGACAGAGAAGATGTCTCAAAAAGCTCTTCCAGAATCTGGAAATCAATGAAAGATTACAACAAGGTGAAAAACCTGAGGGTAGAGAAGATGCCACATAAAATCTTACGCCAGCTGGAAAACTATGAGCTCTAAAAGCTCTCAAAAAACTTATATACATGCTCCTCTAGCATGCAGGCTTAGGATTCAATCCAATTCCTAGAAATTAGGGTTACAATATATATAGATAAAAAAAATTCAAAAACCCTAAGATTGTCAGTTTTTCTCATCAATGCATCATAGAAATATCTAAGTTGATTAGATATAGACTTGAATATCTATCCTATCACCATAAATGTGATCCTGAGAAGTTGGCCTGACCCATCCTTCTGTCTGCATCTTGAAAAATCATGCCACATCCATGAACTCTGAGATTAGATCTTTTTGAATATTTGAATATTTAAATATTAATGGTCACAGGTGGCACAGGTACTTGTATCAATGGCCAAGAAAATATTTGTGTCTCTTTTAAAACATAGTCATCGATCTTCACCTCTAGTTCTAATTCTTAACTCATCTTTAACCCCTGGATTAATGAATCCTTCATGTTGCTGAGTCACAGAACCATTCCTTCAACTCTGAGTTTCTCGTGAGATTGCATGACTACCACAAGATTGGATTAATATTAGGCGATCTGTGTTTAATCTCAAGACCATAGCAGAATATTCCCTTTTCTTAAGAGACTAAGATACCACCTTGAGATTAAGATATGATCAATGACATCAAATTGATTACCTATAGATTCTGAGCTTTGCCTTACATAACCTCTTGACCATGGTCTATTGAGAGAATTTGTGAATGATCAGTCTTACAATCTCTTATCAGTCTGCTTAACTATAATTTTATTATGAGACTCAGCGACCACCATGAGATCATCCTTTGCATTGACAGCTTGCATGAAATTACGTTCACTTTGCTGACATTTTTACTTTCTTTAGAGACTTAGTGATAACCATAGGATCTTGGCATAATCAACGGTCGACATTTAATCTCATATCCTTGGAAGAATATTATATTTATTTATGATACTAAGCCATAAGCAGATGATCAGAATGAATATCAATGGCCCTGAGCATATCCGTGTAAACTTTACCTTAACTCAAACTTTAACCCGAGAATATCCGGCGACTTGCCGATTGAGCAGTCGCGCAATCTCCACACCTTTTTTCTAACCATGGTTATCTTGTGAGGATTTATGACTGAAAGGATCTTAACCCATTCTGACTCAAGATCAGTTACATATGTAGAGTTCAAATTTATAATGAGTCACAAAATCTTTGAACCATTTCTTAACTTCAGGTTTCGTTGAGTGACTAAATGTAGGCCACGTGATCAGAACATGATCCAACGATCAATGCTAAATCTTGATGGGTTGAGAGGATATTCCTTTCTCCTTTGAGATCACGTGACTAAGGCAAAATTAGAGTCATGAAGTAAAATAGAATATTCCCTTCCCCTTGCGTGACTAAGAGATAAATAGAGAAGTGTTAATGCACACATGACTAAAAATAAACTTAAGTCACCTGGAAAAGGTAATGGTAAAAAATAACATGGCAAGGGATAAATAGGGTTTTATCAAATTTTCTTAGGGTTTTTCACTTAGGTTATTTCTCATGAACCAAGGCGAACCTGAGACTTAGAAAAGTACAGAGAGCAAGGTTAAGACCAGGAAAAAAAATAGAACTTTTACAAGCTGGACTCTACCCTCATGGGAGCCACATTGTCCTCCACTTGTAGCCAGAATTAATTTGTAATGGGAAATTTTGTGTAATATTGTTGGTGATTTCTACTGGATGTCAACCTGCTAGACATAAAAAAAAAACTTGTGACCTTTGACATTCATTGGGCATGGAGTCATCACTTTATGCACACAAAAATTTTCTAGGAAAGGAAATGGATTGAAACCTAGGAAGAGGGACAACTAATTGTGCATGAACACTTGGAGGAAAGTAGGAAACACTAAACCTAGAAAGAAAGAAAAATAGGAAAACTTAATTACAGAGCTGGGCAAACCTCAAAACAGGGCTTGAGATGAAAACCATTGAATGATATTTGCAAGACATCTCCTTCAAGATTTGATAGTTGAAATGCATTATTTTCCTTGCACTCTATGATTACAAATGGTCCACCCCAGAAGGAATCAAACTTTAAATGTCTGTCAAGCCTTGATTTGTATTCATCCCACTTGAGGACTACATCCCCAACATTGAAGCTTCTAGCTCTGGCTCTTTTATCAAAGTTCCTTTTAATATGCATTTGTTGGAACTCCATGGTTTGCATAGACTTATCTCTAATCTCTTCTAGCTCAATGAGTTGAGCATACCTCACCTACGAAGGATCTCCCTCTTCAAAGAGAACAAATTCGGTGGCAAGGTCTAATGTTGGTAGTTCTATTGAAATAGATAATCTAGCTTCCTTGCCATACACTAGCATGTAAGGAGAATTCCCAATTATTTTCTTTGGGGTTATTCTATCTAGCCACAAGGAAGACTTGATCTTGGAGTGCCAGTCCCTTTCATTTTCTTGCAAAGACTTTTTGATAATCCTAATCAAATTCTTATTTGTAGACTCTACTAGGCCATTGCCCTGAGGGTAATAATTGGAACTAGTATTCAGATAAATACCATTCTTGACTGCCCATTCAGTCACTTTTAAACCTATGAATGCAAGTGCATTATCTAATATGATTGAATCTGGAGTGCCAAATCTATGAATGATGTCATCATAAAATCTCAGAACAGCACTCTCATTGGCCTCTTTTAGTGCAATAGCCTTTGTCCATCTAGTGAAATAATATGTTGCAGTTATTATCTATTTGTGTCCTGCACTAGATGGAGGATTTATTAGGCCTATGAAATAAATGCCCCATTTCATGAAAGGTTTCTCTATTATAATTGGTTGGATGGGCAGAGCTACAAGTCTCTCTTTTCCTATAAACATGTCACACTTTATACATTTCCTCACATGATCATGACTATCTTTGAAGATAGATGGCCAATAGTACCTAAACCTCATGATCTTAAAGGTAGTGGTCCTGGGGGGAAATGACCTCGAAAAGTTCCATCATGAAACTCTTTTAGGACACTTGCCACTTGATTTGAATCTATTCATCTAAAAAGGATACCATTATGATCTTTCCTAAAGAGGACCTCATCAATTAGCACAAAGGGGATAGACTACAATCTATAATACCTTCTCTTTGTTGAATCCAAATCTGTAGGACATTCTCCTATTTTCAAGAAATGAACCATGTTAGGAAACTAACCTGCTGCCTTGGCATCTTCTTCTATAGAATGCACAACTAAAGATGCATTAATTTTCTCTGAATTTATTGAATTCTCATCCTCTATCAAATTCTCACAAAGACCTCTTCCTCTGACTAGCTTGGTAACTTGGATATCAATGTCATATTCCATTACCCTAGTGATCCAACTAGCTCTTTTCTCATTCAGGTCCTTAGAAAGCAAGAACTCTTTGACACTTGGATGAGAAACTTTTTTAGAATTTTCACCACAATAAGTACATGTTTCTCCACAAAATAATATCTTTTCTCATATTCTTCTAAACCTTTGCTGAAGAAAGAAATAGGTTGGTCCAATCCTTCAAATGTTTCTTGAGTCAACGTTGTAGATATAACATTAGAACCCCCATAGGCATAAAGGATGAAATCCTTACTGAAATCAGGGTTCAACAAGGCAGGAGCATCTGTTAAAGCCTCTTTGATGGCTTGTAAATTATCTTTCCCTTCTTTGCTCCAGCTAAAGACTGAATTCTTCTTTAACATATTTGTCAAAGGCTTTAGTAAATCTACAACATTGGGCAAGAAATGCCTGACAAAGTTAATCCTTTCTATTAAAGATTGAATGCTTTGCTTGTGAGGTGGTAGGGGTAATTCAAGAATAGTTGCAATCCTCTCATGGTCAACTTTAATTCCTTGTTTGGATACAATATATCCCAACAATTTTCCTTCATGGATTGCAAACACACATTTCTTGGGATTAAGAGAGATCCCAAACTCTCTACACCTTTCAAATATTTTCCTCAAGTGTTTGATGTGGTCTGCTGAATGCTTAGAATAAATAGTTATATCATCTAAATAGACCAACACAAACTTGTAAATGAGGCTCTTAAAGGCCATATCCATTGCCTTTTGAAAATTAGCACCTACATTAGACAAACCAAAAGGCATTTTTTGATAATCCATGGTTCCCCATTTGGTTGTAAATGCAGTCTTATATTGATCTTCTTCATGAACCAGGATCTGATTATATCCTGAATAGCCATCCAACAGTGAGAAGCGTTCTGATCCAGTAACACATTGTAGAATCTATTGCATAGATGGCAATGGATAATGATCTTTGAGGGAGGCCCTGTTTAGATCTCTAAAGTCAACACATAATCTTAATTCCCCATTCTTCTTCCTAATAGGAGCAAGGTTGGAAACCCAATTAGTATGCTTGATGGCCTCTTTGTGCATGAGTGGTTCAAGCTTAGGGTTGATAGGCCTTTGTTTTTGCCTTACTGGTTTGGCATTTGGCTCCAATTCAATAGTCGGTTGAGAAAGTGTTGGGTTGAAACCTTTGAGGTATTCATACTGCCAGGAAAATATATCATGGAACTCTTGAAATAATTGGGCATAATCCTGCTTTTCTGAATTAGTATTTACTTTTCCAAACTTTAAGCTCTTACCTGGCTCAAGCTTTAATTCAGTGCAATGTTCTTGTTGAACTATCAGACCAACTTTACTCTTTTGTGCTTGGTCATCTCTATTGAAGACAGATTCCAGAGTGACAAGACCTTTAGGAATCTTATTTGATCTAATTTCTACCACTTGATCACCATAGTTCTGCATCAATCTTTCTTGATTGTGCTCTGAAAAGACATCTTTTTCAAAGAGGAACTATAGAATTTGTTCATCATTGTCAAATACTTGCCAATTAACATTATTATCAGGGACAGAAGGTCTGAAAATTAATTTGATATGTTGTTGGTCCTTTTCCTTTGAAATACTATTAGGAATGTCATACTGGGATCCAACAATAGCTAATTTGTATGCATTTTGGTTCAATTTTCTAGGGATTGCAATAATGTTGAAAGCATGAAAATATTCAATTGCATCCCAAACTTGATGTTTATATGCTTTCATTATGTCATTTTTGGTTGAACTTATCCCTCTTACTTGGCTAACTAATAGTTCATTTCACCATAAACTTTTAGGGCCTTTATCTCTCTCTTTCTAGCCCACTCCAATCCATTCACTAGACTCATATTCAGTAGTGTTGGTAGTGAAAGAGAAGCTAAACCTAAAAGCTAGATAATATTTTTCCCCTTCTGGAGAGACCAACATAGCACCACTGCCAGAGCCATGTCTACTTCTAGAACCATCAAAGAATAGCTCCCAAAATTGATTTTTATCATCCTTTGATGCTTCATTGATAGCTTTCTTAAGGCTTGGTTTTGTGAGACTATCTTCTTGTATTAGATAGTTCCCTAAAATAGCATCCCAAATAACATTGTCTTGGGCTTCTAAGGTTCTTTCTTATTCCAATTCATCTAGATAGATATCTGGGATATTCTATATCTTGGTGTTTGTTTCTTTGATGATTGGGAAGTCATTACTGTCAAGTGCAAGGCAACTTTCATTGGGTATATTGGACACATAAGGTTCTATATGGTGTGTTGCTAATGATTCTAACTTTATGGTAACCTTGGTTCCATATCTAGTATGGAAAATCTTGTGAGACCAGTCAAATGAAAGATAGCCTCCTATCTTTTTTGTAAACTCCCTTAATAAACATATGGAAAATAAGGTAGGGAGTTCTATGATATAGATGTCAAGTAGGATGGAGAAATTGGGACTTGCATGAAGGATTAAGGTGGTATCCCTAGCTACACCTACTGTGTTTATTGAGGAGCCATCAAGCTGGGTCAACTTCTTTTGAAAGGGTTCATATTTAAGTCCAAATTGGTCAACCACTTTCTTGGGCATGACAGAGCTAGTAGCCCCACTATCTACCATACAAATATGTACTAAATATTTTCCAATAATTAAGGATACATAAAAGGGATGTTGTTTCATATTCCTACCTTGGATGACATCTTCCTTGGAGTTGCTGCTTGAAGTCTCCTTCTTCTGATCAGTGTTGAACAACAGTGGCTTAGCAACTTCACTTGTGGGTTGTTGAGGAATTTCCCCCTCACCCATAGCTTTTTTCAAAATCTCAGGCTATCCTGGAATAGCCAAGGATTCCCACATAGACATAGTGATATTCATCTTTTTCATATTGTCTACAATGTTGAAGGGCACCGCCGTGTGTACTCTTTGGTGTGCCTTCACTATGATAGGCTCAATATCCTTGGGAGATTGACTCTCTTTGATAGGAATGGTGGGAGCCTTCTTTAATATAGTAGGAGTAGAAGATTGTGATGTCTCTGCAGATGTAGTAGCTTTTTCTCCATTCTCTACTCATTCCATATATTGGGCTCTCCTTTTAGACCAAGTGTTGGCAACAATTAGGGATTCACCATTCACCCTAGTGAAATCTTTCTACTCCCAATTGAAAAGAGAAGTCTCATCTAGTTGTTCTTCTTTTTGAGGAGCTGATCCACTAGAAGAGGCCTCTGGTTGAGTTTATGAGGCATTATGAACCATCAGTGCTTGGTTCATCCACCCATTTGAGCATGTAGCCTGATTGTGTGGTTGATTGCATGGAAAACACCATTCATTATCTGAGACCAGATTGTTTAGAAACATAAAATATCTTGTTGGATTTACAGAGTTAAGAGGTGTGTGATTATAAGGTTGAAATGGTCTTTGATTAAAATTTTTCCTTTGACCTTGATAACTCCCTTGATATGGTGGTCTATTCTGCTGATAGGATTGTCCCTTATTTTGATATTTTTGGTTGGGACCTTGATTTTGTGGCTGCAAGGGTAGTATATTCTACTTCTTTATGCTAGTCAACTCATTTCTCATTGTCTACAACAATTTATTCATTTCTTGTTGACTATTCCTTAATTCAAGTAGCTATTGGGAAGGGCCTTCTTTAGATTCTTCATAGCTAGTGTTGACATGTGGTTCTACTATAGTGGGTATAGGAGTATATGGAGGGAATCTCAAAGGCATGTTGGGCTAGATGTTGGGAAAAATAGTCATGGGTGTCCTTGGGGATATCATGCCTTCTTGGATTAAACAATTCTCAGCCCTGACCGCTATGTCAAAAGCCTGAGGCAATGAGGTTCCTCCCATGGATTGAATCATGACAAAGATATTTCTATTGAGACTTCTTAAGAAGTATAGGAAGGCATGGTCAACTGAAGATCTTACTGAAATAGGAATTTGATTCCATGTCTTGAGGAATCTATTATTAAATTATGTCATTTGTTCTTGAGGAGCTCTCTTTATGGTTGTTAGTTGCTCAACCAGAGATAAGTAATCTGATATATCCTCAAAATATTTACTTAATGATTCTCCTAGTCTATCCCATGAATCATTTGAACCAATAGCTAGATTTCTAAACCATTCTAAGGCCTTTCCTTTGAAAGAGGCTTCAAGTAGCTTGGTATCAACATCTTCTTCTGTAATATGATGCACACTGCAAATAGTGGCCACATCTCTTATTTTTTCAAAGGCAATTGTTTGTCCTTCACATGTGAAATCAGGTAGAATTTTGAGTATTTCTAAGGGCACATCATGATGTTGAGCAAATTTTAATGGACTCCCTTGATTAAAGGTCACAAAGATGAATTGGCTGGCCATTGCGGGAACTATGACTTGCTGAACAACTACTGTATGATTTGTACTTGGGCCAGGTAGTGAAGCTGAATATTCTTGTAGCTCTCTAGTCAGAGATCTTCCTCTCCTTCTTAAGTGGAAAGACAAGGGTCTCATTTCTAATGTGGGTGGTGTAGATTGTACCCTCCTTGTAGGGGATGTTCTCTGAGATGATCTATAGTAATTTCTTGTTAGGGGCAGCTGCAAGAACTTAGAAGGCTTTGAGCTTCTTGTCTCAACTTTTCTCATAAACTTTGAATAGGACTAGATCTTCTCTTCTTTACACCAATGGAGCCGCTAGATATGTTCTCAAGAAAACCTCTTGAGGTCAGTTACTATGCAATTAGCATATCAAAGATAGCATAGCTTGAACATAAAATTATTTTTTGTACCATAGGGCGTGCCAGAATTTGTATACACTAAATTTTGCACCCTATTCAAGCTCTCATAGTCTTGATAATCTAGTATAATATGGGAATCACTTGTAGGTTGTGGGACCTTTGCTAACTTGAAGTGAAGCCTCCAGTTTCTAGGCCAGTTCCTCTTGGATAATCACCTAATCTACTCTTAAATATGAAAGTAAACTTAGAAGGAAAGGGGTAGAAGGAATGCTTGGAAAAGAAATGATTGAAAAGCATATTATCCTACTAGGTGATGCACCAAAGGTAACATGAACCATAACACAATGAAAAAACTAGCATGAAGGTTCTTAGATATAATAGAATACAATCTTTATGAATAGGCTTGCATAAATAGTTCACAGAGAGGTCTAAAATGGAAAGAGGCTATTCAAGGGAAGGAAAGATTCCACAAACAATAACTTTTACAAGGAAATAGACACAGAATGTGACCTGCAAGAAGACATTCACTCTAGAAGATAGGCACGGGAATGAGAAAAAATAATGAGGGATGAACAAAATCCACAAGGTTATCTAAATCAGATCATACACAGTAGTACACAAAGGTGTTGAAAGAAAAGAAGGCTCAGGAACTCCAAGATTTCTCTAATAAAAGAATTGTATTACATTCAGTAAGAGAAGTACAAAGGAGAATAATATTGAGGATAGAGAAGATGTCTCAGAAAGCTCTTCCAGAATCTAGAAATCAATGAAAGATTACAACAAGGTGAAAACAAGAGGGAAGAGAAGATGCCACAAAAAATATTACACCAACTGGAAAACTTAGAGCTCTAAAAGCTCTCAAAAAACTTATATACATGCTCCTCTAGCATGCAGGCTTAGGAGTCAATCCAATTCCTAGAAATTAGGGTTACAATAGATCTGCATAAATAATTCAAAAACCCTAAGACTGTCAATTATTCTCATCAATGCATCATAGAAATATCTGAATCAATCAGATATAGATTGAATATCTTTCCCATTTGCATAAATGTGATCCTGAGATGTTGGCTCGACCCATCCTTCTATCTGCATCTTGAAAAATCACGCCACCGCCATGAACTCTAAGATTAGATCTTTTTGAATATTTGAATATTTAAATATTAATGGTCATAGATGGCGTGGGTAATTGTAACAACGACCGAGAAAATATTTGATCTCTCATTTAAAACACAGTCATTGATCTTCACCTCTAGTTCTGATTCTTAACTCATCTTTAACTCCTAGATTACTGAATCCTTCAACTCTGAGTTTCTTGTGAGATTGCACGACTACCACAAGATTGGATTAAGATCGGGCGATCTGCATTTAATCTCAAGACCATAGGAGAATATTCCCTTTTCTTAAGAGACTAAGAGACCACCTTGAGATTAAGATATGATCAATGACATCGAATCAATTACCTGCAGATTCTAAGCTTTACCTTACTTAACCTCTTGACCATGGTCTATTCAGAGACTTTTCGACTGAGCAGTCTCGCAATCTCTTATCATTCTTCTTAACTATATTTTTATTACGAGACTGAGCGACAACCATGAGATCATCCTTTGCAATGATGGCTTGCGTCAAATTACATTCACTTTGCTGACATTTTGAATTTCTTTAGATACTTGGCGATAACCACAGGATCTTGGCATAATCAAAGTTTGGTGTTTAATCTCATATCCTTGGAAGAATATTCTATTTCTTTATGAGACTAAGAGACAAGGACAAGATAAGAATGAAGATCAATGGCCCCGAGCATATCCGTGCAAACTTTACTTTAACTTGAACTTTAACCCAAGCATATCTGACAACTTGGTGACTGATTAGTCTCACAATCTCCACACCTTTTGTCTAACCATGGTTATCTTGTGAGAATTTGTGACTAAAAGGATCTTAACCCATTCTGACTCAAAATCAGTTACATCTATAGAGTTATAATTTACACTGATTCATGAAATCTCTGAATCATTTCTTAACTTCAGGTTTCATTGAGCGACTAAATGCAAGCCACATGATTAGAACACAATACAATGATCAGTGTTGAATATCAATGGCTTGAGAGGATATTCCTTTCTCCTTTGAGATCATGTGACTAAGGCAAAATTAGAGTCATGAAGTAAAATAGAATATTCTCTTCCCCTTGCATGAATAAGAGATAAACAGAGAAATGTTAATGTGCACATGACTAAAAAGAAACTTAAGTCACTTGGAAAAGGTAATGGGGAAAAAGAACATGGCAAGGGATAACTAGGGTTTTATCAAATTTTCCTAGGTTTTTTCAATTAGGTTATTTCTCATGAACCAAGGCGAACCTGAGACTTAGAAAATTGCAAAGAGCAAGGTTAAGACCAGGTAAAGTTGGAAGTATCACTCAACTTTACAAATAATGAAACAAAATTATTAACAGTAGTTTCTAGAGATCTAATGAGAGTGTTTAGCTTCATTTGGTCTATTGCAATCTTACTTTCAACATTCTCTAGAACTTTATTTTCAAACTTTCTTTCTACCTTCTGCAGTAGTTTCTCTTGACCACTTAAATCTTTAATGAACGTGTGGACTATATTGATAATTTGATCCAAAATAGAGTCATTCTCATCAACTTATATTTCTAGAGCATCTAGGAATATATCTTTTATGTCCTCTAGCACTTTGTTTCTCTTCTTTTCTTCTTGGAGCTTTTGTTGTGTAGCTCTTTTCTTCCATAGCTCACCTAGTATATCCATCTTCTCTACTGTCAAGTTGGATAGATCCCAATTTGGAATCACAATATCTTCCTCAAGATATATATCATCAGTATTTGTTTCCTTCACTTTTCCTTTGATCTTGGTATTAGGTGAAGGAATGATTTCCTTACCTTTTCCACTATCATCCTTGACTTCAGTATCCACTAGATCATTAACTTTTGCTGCACCAACTGTAGCATCAATGCTCACTGGAGAAATATCACAGTGGCCTTCTATGACTTGGTTAGGATTAGCCCAGTAGTAGGTGGAGCCTGATGCTCAATTCCTACTAGTCCAGATGTAGATTCACTAGTTTTATCCTTGCCCAAAGATAGGATGTTTTGTGTAGGTGTTTGGGGCAGGGATGCCATTACTTCTACTGCTATTTGTTCTACACTGGATTCTTCAATAGTTTCTACCTCAAGTAAATCTTCATCATTATTATTTACCTTGGGGTCTATACTCACTACCTCTGCCTCATCTTCTTCCTTGATTTCAAAGACTGTCTTCCATATCTTTGTTGCAGCCTGCACAACATCCTCTATTTTCTTGTTCAATATCTGAAAGGTCTTGAACCTTGGATTGTGATTGTTCTCATATTTGGTTATGGCCTCTTTTACCTCTTTATTTATCATAGTAGGCATGACTTGCCTCAAGTTATGTTCTCTAATATCCTTTTCTATTCAGACTGCATTGCTCCAGGGAACAAATATTTCCTTGAATAGATCTTCAGTCATATGACTATTCAATTCAGATGGATCATACTTCCATCTTTTCATTTTCTCTACAACTGCTTCCTCAATTTGCTTATATTCATCCTTATTTCTAGAAGCATATTTCAATGACTTTAGAGAACTCATACCACTACCTTCTCTTAGTTCTTCAATTTTCTTCTCAAAGGTAGGTAGCGGTTTCTTGAATATGACTATATCTTCTTCTTCATCTTCCTTAGGAAATATAAGTTTCCTTCTAGATCTTCTTGTAGTGATGACAGGGGTAGAGATCTTTGTTTTCTTCTTGGGGGCTACCTTCTTCTTCTTCTTAGGAGGTTCTACTTCTATTTCTTCCTCTTCCTTTTCAGGCTCATCATCTTCTATTTTAATTTCATCTTCTTTGCTTTCAGTGATAGAAGGAGGAGAGTCTGAAGTCTTTCCATACTTCTTTCCAAACTTCTCTAACCTCTTCTTTCCTCTTTTCAAGATCTTAGGAATCTCAATTTCCAATGAAATTCTGCTTCCAATGAAATTCTGCTCTTGGCTTCTTCATAGGTACCAAAGTATGGTGCTTTGGGATCAAAAGGCTCATTCACAAGAGCCTCAATGATTTCTTTGGTCTCATCTATGTTAACCTCATATGTAAGAGGATTCACCCATGCAACCCTAGGTTTGACTGCCTAAATGTATACTTTATCACAATCAACTAGGAAGCAAACATCATCTTTGTATTCTTCTATCAATTATTTAGGAATTCTATATCTATTATGCATCTTCTGTCTGAACTCCTCAAAATATGCATCCATGATGTTCTCAAAATTGTCTCCTAATTCTACTATGAAATCATTTATCTGATAAACTATGGGTTTGTCCTTCTTCCAAACAACTATGCCTTTGGAAGGGAAAAACTTCTAAATATAAAAGAATATGCAAACCAAAAATGAACCAAACTTACATGGATTGGTCTTTGATGCACAAATGCTTTCCATGTGCTTTCTCAATTGGATGAGATGCAACTTAGCAAGGTCAAATGAAATTTTTTTCTTGACTACTTTGTATGCCAAGTCCACAGCCTCACATGGTACAATGTTGGTCGGCTAGAATTGTAGATTTTCTACACAATTACATGAATCCCAAACTTCAATTCCATGTTTGTAACTCCATTTTATCTCATGCCTCTTTCGTCCCACTCAGAAAGAGTCTTCTTAGTTAGGTCATCCCAGTGTAGGGTTTTGGTATCTTTAGACTTGTCAAGCATATGATGCCCTGTAACGGTGTACCATTTTCTTGGTGATCTTCATTGGTTTCTCTAGCCATAGATGCATGTCATGAACATGACTCAGAACAATTCTAATCCACTTAATTTGAAATTTTTGTGGCATATGCATGATATGATTCAAACCCTTGACTTCAAGGTGTTTATGTTCTGGCTTCATATTCCCAGCTTCACAAAGTTTCTCATATGCTTTATTCATTTCCAATGTACCTAACTATTGAATTGTGAAATGATATAAGGCTCAAATGTCATTGATGAACAGTACCTTTGGAGGAATTAGGGAATGAGCTCCCATCAGATCTATTTCCTCTGCTATCGCTGGATGAAGCTTAAACTTTGGAGGTTCACAGATAGCATTCCTCACCAACATCTCAGATCCTTTCTTAACCTTGTTGCTGGATGTAGATGCCATAATGCTCAGAGGTTTAATAAAACTTCGTAACTTAAAGCTTTCGAACACAAATTCCCTCTAAATCTCTTAATGCTCTGAATCACTCTGCAAATTGAAAAATTTGTAAATAATAACCTTTCCAATTTATCTTTTATAAGATATTTTATCATTGAGTTTTCATTAAAAAATTTGTACATGGTAGCTGGAATAGCTCAGAATGAAGCTCGGAAAAAACTAACTTTTGCATCCTCAAAATCATACAACCCGAATTAACTCGGTTAAGCCTATGTAACTCAAATGTAACTGAAATCCTAACTCGGTTAAAACTATAATGTGTCCTAGTGCATCAATATGCTAATTTGGACTTGCTAGCATGTCTGGAACTGATGTAGGATGGCTTGTATCCATAGTTCCAGTTTTCTCCTTGCATATTTATTTGGAGATGATAGATCCACCCAACTCACTACTTTGGGTTCCATTCAATCCTTCATTGTTTTGATATGAAATCTCAATAGATTTCCTTACCCACCGCTAACTCATCTGAGTTATGATTCAGAAAATTTTGCTTTGCCTTTCTCAAAACCAGTATCTACATTTTCTCTGTTCATGTAATTCTTTCTTAGATGACCGAGTTGTTTACATACACAACATCTCTTAGTAGGATTCCTTTTATGAGGTGAGTCTTTGCACAATTTGCACCAATATGCCCATATTCACCACAGTGACATCATCTACTCCATGTGTTGTAATCCCAGCCAAAAATTGCTTTAGCTAGTTGTTCAGTAGGGTTTCAGTTCTTAGTTCGTGCACTTGAAAGATTTGTGACCTTGTTTGTTACAATTGAAACATTTTCCTTCAAACTTAGGTTTCTCAGTGCATTCACTTTCCCTATGTCCATGTTTTTTGCATCTGTAGCATTTACCATTAAACTTTAATTTTCCATTGCTCCAACACTTATTTGTTGTGTGCCCTAACTTTCCACAATGATTACAAGTAGATTTGTTTTTCTTTTGATTTCCTTGCTGTGAGGATTCACCTTGTTTAGTATAACCTAATATAGTCTATCCATGATGTCTGAGTTGAGTTTTCTCTGTCAACTGATCCATGCCTACCTCTAAATTCATCATACTCTCATTGGTTTACTTTTCAGTATTGAGATCATTCTGTAGTCTTTCATTTTTTGTCCTCGGATTGATAACTTCTTGATTTTCATTATTGAGTTGATTTATCATATCTACTTGCTGAAGTGACAAATGATGGATTTCTTTTTCTTTTTCTTCTATTCTTGTACTTAGCAATCTTTTATCTTCTTGTGCCATTTCTTTGTCATTTTCTGCAAGATTCTTTTGTTCCATGACTTCACATATTCTGACTGAATGAATATCTTATTCTCTTTTCAACTTTCTTACTTCTTCATGTTAATTGAGATTCTTTGCAAGTAGGTCTTCAATTGTTGTATTTCATTCTTTAGAAATTCTTTCTTTTCATAAGTCTTCAATTATTTCTTCTATGTAAATTTTATCATTCATCTGCACTACTAAATCTTTTCTTCTTTTCAAGGAAAGAGAGAGATTCTCCTTGAGTTTTCTGATCTGATCCATGGCCACTTGTATATCTATCTTTTCATTTTCAATGGCTTTCTCCATTTTGTATATTTCCATTTCCTCTTATCTTTTCTCAAGCTATTAAGCTTCTGTTAAGAGAGGCTTTAGCTCTGATACCAAATTTTGGAAATATATTAAGCCTGGGTGACTGAGAGGGGGGTGAATCAATAACCAATAAAACTTAATCTCTTTAATCCTTTATTAGATTATCTAATCTGATTGCATGCATGAAACAAAAAATTAATAAACATCCACAACACTTGACACAATATTTGGTTACCCAGAAACCTTCCAAATAGAAAATAAAACTGGGGTGGGGATGGTACCCACAAGATTTATTATTGCAATATAAATTTAGCCTGTTAAAGCTTACAATTGACCACTTCTAGTGGCCTGCCTTGTTAGGAGCAATAAGGACTATTAGGTCCACCTTGTGAAAGGATTTTCTATAATATAATTAAGTATGCAACTCTGTTAGCAAATTTGTAAAGGACTATTAAGTCCACCTTGTTAGAGGATTTTGTGATGCACCTGTTAGGATGATCCAGTAGATGATCTTTTGTGCAACTCTGATTTGTTGAATAAGATGCAATGATATAAAACCTAATCACTTGATTGTGATGGATGAGTCTCTATTGCTCCTTATACTTCTATAGCCTCTTAATCAATCTGCCACTTCATAAATTTGCATACACACTTATTCACACATAGTTGGATAAACAATACATTATAATTATACATTATATAAATCAAATACTTCTGTAATTCAGCTTCCATAAGATAAATTAATATGAAACAATATAAGCTAAGTCAACCCAAAACTGTTACTCGGGTGATATACTGGCACTCAGGCAATATGTTGTCACTCAAGAAACATAGTAAACTCTGGCAGTTTGGGTACACTATGTACTCAGGTCATATTGATCACTCAAGTAATACTAATTACCATTTTCTTCTCGATTGACACTGCCACTGCTCAGGTTACACTGTAACTACTTAGGTTTCACTTCAAGCTACTGACTTCGTCAACTTTGTGATGACTAAGTGTTTTGGAACTAATTGACAACATGTCTTTCCATAAGGTCATCATAAATAGCGTATGTGTTTGATACAAATAGACTAAAAATAATTAAGATAAATAATATGCTAAAATAGATGAAAACACAAATAACTTGAGTAGACTAATAGATAAAGGTATTTGGAATATTGGGAATGAAAGAGTTAACTGTAGAGAATGAACACTAAACCCCACAAGCTTATTGCCTTGGACACCAACACGAGTCATAGATGATAGAGTGGGTATGAGATGTTAGTGTGGCATACATATGTCCCGTATGAATAAATTATAAATAAAATGGCAGAGAGATAGGAAATAAATTGGAAACAATAGAAATGAAACTATGCTAATAGCAAAAAATAGAATGATAAAAAAATACTATGATGCTTATGAAAAAACAAAGAAGAGAAAGATGATCTCACAACAATAACCTCAAGTTGATGATGATGATGAAGTCTATAGAAAACAAGCACACGTTCACAAACCTACCTCATTCAAATGTTGGGTGTTTATTTGGAGACCTACCTCATTCAAGTCCCTACTTTAGTGTTTCCAACTCCACAACAGTCAAATAGACATGATAAAAAAGTGATAGATAACCATATTTATGAAGCAAACAATGAGAATGCAAATAAGAATAGATGAAGAGACACAATATTCTATCAAAGACACACTACGAAAAGTGTAGACAACTCCCCTTTACCATAATGATTCCAATCTATACAAGATGAATGCAAAGACCAAGCGTGTGATAAAAATGAGATTCTCCAAGATTAAAAAAACATGTACAAGAACATGTATCAATGTGAAGAGTGAAATCCAAAGTTGTATAAGAAGGCCCAATGAAGACAAAATATGAAAATACATGCATGTAGGGTTGAATCTCACATTCGTGGGCGATGAATTCATGTATTACAATTGCACGATGGTATTTTGTAACACCTCAATGACACTTTTCATGTATGCAGTTTCATGAAAGAGTGTGAGTAGCCTATATGTCTTTGCAACATGCATGTGTCTTGTGTCATCCATGCCACGTGGTTGAAATTCAAAATAGATGGTCAATGAGCATGGACAAATAACATGGATTTTTGTTTCTTAGCCTAAGGTAGGGGTAATGTTCAATGGTAACTTACACAAGGGTGAAACTTTGTGTCATTACATTTTCCCCCACTTTAACACACGCGCACACACACACACACACACACACACACACACACACACATAGAGAGAGAGAGAGAGAGAGAGAGAGAGAGAGATTACCTATCTTACCTAAAGGGAATCCATCATATGGGGTTGCCCCTAGGTAAGAATCCTTGAATTTTTGTTGAGACACATCCAACACACAATTTGTAGACAAGTGTGCTAAATGATGAAGATAACTTGTAGACCCAAGACCATCGATGGTACACCAATATGGGTGGAAATTTTTTTTATACTAGATAGCCATATGATAGCGCAATTTTGATAATCCTTTGACATGCGTAGAAAATGATAGATACACATGTGATATAGAGGCTTTAGATGATGCACTGATATGTCTAGCTAATGCTAGATAAACATGTAATAGTATGGCTTTAGATCATGTTGATATGCATAGAGTTAAGCTAGATAGGTGTACAATAGGGAAAGATAAAGACAATAAGATAGTGGATTGGCCCCCACAAAGGAAGACACTAAGATAGTAGATTGTTCCCCACAAAGGTATACACTAAGATCAATATTTAAAAAATTTGTGATAAAAACCTATGGTGAAGAGTCATCATCATCATTAGATAAAATCCAAATCAGACACTAATAAAATTACCCCCCTTTGGAATATACTATTCTTATCAAATGGGAGAATAAGACATTCCAAGGAGAGAAGATACATTGTGGCATGTCAACATATAAGATGTTGTCATGGATCATCACTTCCTGACGAGTGGCACATGATTTTTACAACATCTACATAGAGACAAGGAGATTCGGTGGATAGGGGTTAGATCCCAAAAGAGTAATGTATACATGTTCTCAGGGGATATTTCATCACTTCCAAACATGTCTCAGATCTAAATAATAACACATAAAGAAAAAGGAAAAGAAAAAATTGGGTCAACATGGAAGGAGTGCCTAAATTCCCCCAGCACTTTGCATTGCCAACAAAAATAAAAAATCAAAGACACAACGAATAGAAAAATAAAATAATAAATAGAATAATGTACACAATATTAAACCTCCCACTTCCAGGTACTAGTGGAGTATAAGGATCCTTTAGGAGGGAATAACGTTGAAATAAAAGAACTTGGGAACACAATAAAAAACATTCTAGTCTACATATGTAGAAGCAGGTACTACCCTCACATGTCATCCATCAGTAGATCATCATCCTCCCAATATTGATCATATTGGGAGGTAGTTCAAGATTACAATGGTACATCTAGGATGGCCTCCCCAAGCCCCACTAATAGTTACAGCCAAGGATGAAGAAGCCTTGAGATTATCATACAACAACTCGCCTGTGGTGAGTGACAGGGATCATATAAAGATCACCGTCAATGTTGGAATGTCCTCCATTGAGTAAAACATGTAAGCCTCATTGCTTGTAGGGGACCCATGAGGAGGTGAATATGAAGAAAATTTCTCATTGACCTCTGAAAAAAAAAATAAGATGAACTCATGAGAAGATGGAGCTTACTCCATTGCAAGGACCGAAACAGAAAGTGGATCTCCCAAATAATATTTATGACACCTGAACTCTGGGATAGGACCTTTTTTATCTTTCACTTAAAAGTTGAATGTGAAGGCTTTTGGTCCATTGTAGAATCCTTCAATAAATTAGGGAAGTTGGCATGGAAACCTTGAGACGGAGAAAGTGTGGGTTGGATGGACATCATTGCACTAGATACTAGTTGGGTGTGCAATATATTCACTGTCCCAAGGAATGGTGGGAAATTTATCAGAGTAGTGATCAAATGTGCTCCTAAAAAGGAGAGACGAACACATATACTTTCTTCGCATGAGGTCTGATGGTTACTCTTAGCACAAGGGGAAGCATGAAAAAAGAGGTCCTAAGGTGGGGAGATCATGCAGCTTCAATGGAAGCAAGAGTGGAGGTGGAGGTGGAAGTTGAAGAAAAAATAGACATAGGATCAAAAGAATCACTCTTCACCCTTGTAGAAGCCTCATGCGCTAAGGTCCTCTCTTGGTGATGATGCTTATGCTAATCATCAAGATGGTTTTGACACAAATGTGGACCTGACTGAGAAACCTGCAAGGGTGCAATAGTGTCCCACTCCAAATGGGAGGTCGCCAATATCATCACCAGAAAAGGAGATGACCCTACCAATGGAGTAGGAGGTGGAGCTAATACGGGTACTGCTAGTGAGAAGTCACAGGTGCCCTTCTTCTCTTTTTCCTATGGGTAGAGAGAGGAATAGAGGATTCCCTCAAAGGCTAAGGAGAAGGGGCCAAGGGAGATGGAATGGTCTTAGGAGACCTCTTACCCTTTCCATAAATGGTAGGGTAACATATACCTGAAATGATGGTAATGGGAAAAGGTGAATGCATCTTGAGATTCGATAGTATGGGTTCCTTTCATTTATTTATGCACTAGATGTGGACGCAATAATGTAGAACACAATTGGAGGTTGCATAGCCTGAGGTGAGTGAGGAGGCTTCCCATGGGAATGCACTTTCCTTGAGCCCTCGATGAAGAAGGGGAAGAAGATGAAGCATGATGAGCCTCATGTGGGGGATGAGCAGGGGAAGGTGCTATAGGTTTTAGATTAATTTCCTTGTCTTTATACTTCTTGTAGGCTAGGAATATCACATCCTACCAAAGAATCAAGGGCCCTATTAGGGTGGGATATAAATGATCAAGGGAGAAGTCCTCGTGAGATAGTAAAGGATGATATATTATTTCCTTAATGGTATGGATGGTCTCTTCGTGAGAAAACTTCAAACATTATGAATGACCAAAGGGATGTCTCCCATGGAGGTCAACCAGGAAATACCTAGTTTCACCCTGAAGAGGTCTAATTTAGGAATCACTACAAATTTTGATAACACCGCCTTGGTTCCTACCTAGATTCTAAAATTGGTAGATCCCAAAATTGAAATGGATAACCCATCATGTGTTTTGATGGTGGAAGGTCACTCGTCATATCTTCCCTGATTTATGTCATTGATAAATAGAACCTCCTTGGCAATTATGTCAACCCAACAAGTAGGGTCAACTAAGATACCCTGATAGAGAAACCATTGATTTATGTTGGGAAATAAAGGGGAGAAGGCTCTTTTATGTATGGCTCATCCAGAGGGGTGATTTTGATAGTCATCTCAAGCACCCTCTAAGAAAATGGGAAAATTAGAGTGATGGTCAACATCTCTATGGTGGGCATGTCACTTAGATAGGATTCAATATATTGGTTGCTAGTTCACATCGGGTTCACCAAAATGTAGAGAAGGAAAAATTACACTGACCTAGAGATTGATTAAAATCTCAAGGGATGAACCTTTCCTTCCCCACCTCACTTCTACTAGTACATAGAGCTAGGGGGATCAAATATGATGCGCATTTGATACAAATAGACTAAAAATAATCAAGATATGTAATATGCTAAAAAAATTAAAATACAAATAACTTGATCAAACTAATAGATAAATATATTTAGACTATTGGGAATGGAAGAGTTAACTACAGATAATGAACACGAAACTCTACAAGCTTATTTCCCTATACACCATCACAAGTAACAAACAATAGAACGGGTGTTGGATTCCAATGCAAGGTGGCATGCATACATCCTCTACAGACATAGTACAAAGACAATAATAGAGAGTTAGGAAAGAAAGTGGAAATAAATAGAAATGAAGCTATGCTAATAGAAGAAAATAAAACATCAAAAAAATACTATGATTCCTATGGAAAACATAAAGGAGAGAAAGATAATCTCACAATGGTAACCTTGAGTGGATGAATTTGATGACGTCTCTAACCAAGCACTCTCATGTTCACAAACCTACACAAATATAAATAGAGGAAAAATGTTGGGTGTCTGTTTGGAGACTTGCTTTAGTCAAGTCCCTTCTTTGGTGTTTCCACCTCCACAACAACTGAATAGACACAATAAAATGGTGATATACAACCATATTGAAGAAGTAAAAAATGAGAAGGCAAATAAGAATAGATGAAGATATACAATATGATATCAAAGACATAATAAGAGAAGTGTAGACAACTCTCCCTTACCACAATTATGCCAAGCTCTACAAGATGAATGCAAAGACCGAGTATGTGAGCGAAATGAGAGTCTCTAAGATCAAAAAATTGATCAAGAATCTGTATCAATGTGAAGAGTGAAATCCAAAACTATGTAACAAATCCCAATGAAGGAAAAATATGATCATATATGCATTCAAGGTATAATCCTTCATTGGTGGGTGACAGATTTGGGCATTACAGTTGTAGGGTGGTAGTTTGTAATTCCTCACGGGCACTCGGCATGTTTGTAGATTCAAAGACAAGTGCACACCATGTAGATGTCTCCACTACACACACGCATCCTATTTCATCCAGACCGCATGGCCAAAATCCAAAATATATGGTGAAGGAGCATGGTGAACGGGCACGGGTGGATGAAATAGACTTTAGTGTCTTAGCCTAAGGTAGGGGTAATGCTCATAGTAACTTAAACCTGTGTGCAAATTTGTGTCATTACGATAAGACATATTGAATGTTTAAGTAGGATATGTGAATAAGTTTTTAGAGGCTAATTAGTGCAAGACATTAATATTAAATTATTAATTTCTTCTAAATCAATATTACAATCTCTTTCTTGTTATTTTTTGGGTTTCAACTCCATAATCCCTAGAAACATGCACTAGCTAGATTGTTTTGTCTAACAACTTTAGTAATACCTCAAATATAAAAGAATGTTTTCCTTTTCATGTATTTTAAGTTTTTTGTTTTAGTTTTAGGCTATATATTCTTGCTCTCATGATTGTTAATGTTTAACGTTAAAGGATGTATCCAAATATTTCTTGTAACTAGACATCATACTAATTTGTGTATATTGAGACTTTGTCAGTTACCAATATCCAAGTAAAAAGGAATTAGTATATTGTAAAAAATATTACCTACCTAGGTATAATAGAGGCTAAAGCATATATGATTAGGATCAAAGTGGTTAATTGATCAAATTCTATCATTTGGTCATTGAGCTAATGACTTGCAGATTGAATTTGGCTAATTCATAGAGTTTTCTTGGGTAATCAGTTGGAAACCAACATGAGCAATAGGTAGAGTAGGGTCAATATTGGCTGAGGAGGATGCACTAGTAATAAGAGGGGGACCAGGATCCATGGGACTAGAGGATACCATATCAATAGTAAGAGGCACAATATCAACTTGGGAGAAGGCATAAACAACTTGTGCAGAGTCATCACAAGAAGAATTGAAAGTCACGACAATCAAGTGATCACCATTAACATCCTTCCACCAAGTGGCATTCCTTTATAGTGCATGAGAAAATAATTAGTAGCAAAGTGTGTTAATCAGTTGATGGAGATGATGAAGACTGAGTGATACCGAGTATAAATATTTTTAGAAATGTTTAGATCAGTTGTTATTTTGTCATTGATGTCAAGCAATTGATTACTAATTTTTATTGAGTTACCATATTATAAGAAGGAGAAGTTAAATGGGTGACAAATAAAAATCACACAATGATGAAGTAATGTTGATGTAGGTCTTTTCTACTATATATTTGATTTTATCAAGTCGGTACATTTGATTGATTAAGTAAGAGATTGCAAAGAGTTAAGTTATGAATGGAAAAAGTTACTCTATCGAGCTAGATAGAGTCAGTCGGTATAGAGTTGTGTTAGTCAGTTTTAGTTACCAAGCACTGAGAATGAGTTAGGCACCGAGTAGTGAACGAAGATAGTTACCGAGTATAGGATATTGATTGAGAAAAATGATAAGATAAAATTTAGTATGAAGCTATGATGATCTAGATGTTGATAAGGATAAAGGAAGTTTGTTAGAGGATCTATGAGTGAGAAATTCAATAAGAAGATCTAAGGTGAAGATTAAGTGCTTAAACTTGATTATTAGAGTTCCAAGAAAAATTAGTTATAAGCTAAAATTTAAATGGTTTATCGAGATGAGATTTATGAATAAGATGATCAAATGACTAAGAACAAATAATGGAAAAAACTAAGCAAGGAGATTAAGAGGCAAAAGTGTGTCTATATAAAGGACAATAACTAATGAGAGAAGAGATGTTGGCGAGTTGAATTGAGAAGCAGAAGAAGTTGAAGAAAAAAGTTACTGAGCAGAGAAGAGAAGCAGAAAGAGCAGAATCTACAGTCTAGAGTAGAGACAAATGGAGAATGTGATGTCATAATTCATGTGAGCACAAAGGATCTTCCCCAAGCAAAGGTAGTTGCTATATTTATAGATCAAATTTTATATTGTTGCTTATTATCATTTGTAAGAGAGAAAAATCTCTTAACCAAGTGGATTTAACAGTCATATTTGTAAATCCTAAAAGTAGGTGACATTCCAAAAGATTGTTTGAAGACCTCTAACAAGGCCACTCCTAATAGGGTGAAGATCTTAATAGGTCTGAGGTAAATCCCCTGACATGGTCACATCTAGAAAATGTGTTTGTAATCTTTAACATGATAAGTTCTTAAATGAGCGTACTTCAGAAGGGTAAATTTTTATTATGGGTCACAATTCCCACATAAGTTTTTACCTTATTGGGTTTCCTCATTAAATCTAGTGTTACATGTGTTTGAATGATTGATAATCTGTCACCCTTTTACAAAGGAAAAGGACGACAAAATCAAAGTTGTTCAGCTTCAATAGTATAAAAGTGACATTTATGTTTGGAATTTGAAGATGATGTAAACTAATAAAATGTTTTAAAATGGATGAAGTTTATGATTAATATTTTTAATATTTTTTTTTAATAAGTTTTGATTTATTTTTTTAATGTTTAAAGATGATTTTTCAGTTGCAGAAACATGCTAAAAATTAGGGGTCTAGTTCCCTCCAAAACATTATATGTAAATAAACACTTTTTCCCCTAATTTAAAAGTATGTTATAGATGACATATGTAGCTAGTGCATGAAGAAATAAAAATTGGTTTGTGACCTATATTTTCTCTTTTATAACAATTCAAATTCCAACTCACCTGAAATCGACAGTTTTCATCTCCCGCCATATTTTTCAT
>MU224983.1:2089206-2128170 GCA_018584345.1 Thuja plicata | reverse complement strand
ACACACACACACATATATATATATTGAACACTCCATAAATTCATATATAAATTGGAAGAGGCTATTCAATATACTATACAACAAACTATGGTAACATGTAAGGAGATGTGTATTCATTTGCTTGTACACTTAAAGGGAAGAGACAGTATTTCTAATAATAGTTCATTATCCATTGTTAAATTTCTAGTATAACATGTTTAATTAGTTGAATAGTTGTGAAGTATTGCACTTTTTCATTTTATTACATTTTAGAAAAGTATTTGAAATGACATCTTTAATTGATGTTTAGAACATATTATTGATAAAAGATTTCAATTTGTAGAATAATTATTTTGAACAAAGAATATATTTTTAAAAATATATATTTTCTTTTTGAAAAATATATATTCTCTTTCAAAAAAAAAAGAGTTTTTTTGCAAAATTTAGTTTTAATTATATTTTCATAATACTTTTCTTTGGACTTAATTGATTTAGTGTCTACAAGTTTTATTTTAAAGAATTAGGAAAAACTCTTCTAGAAAATATTCTCATCAATATCTATTGCATATAGTCTTTGGATACTACCTGGTTTGAAATAAATCATCGATTAATTGAATTGAAGGGATTCAACAATGTCAAGTTGTCAAAAACTAAGCAATAACAAATTTGGTTTAGAAAATCTTTGTAATCAATTATTGGAGAAATACCAAAACATGATTTGGTTTGGTTTGGTAGAGACAATCCTTGATGTTTATTGATTGAAATGCTACAAAATAATATTTGAAACTAAAATTTGGATGTAAATTTACAATTGGCATATTTGAAGAATTGTATGTGAAAAGTTCTACTACTACGAATTAGACCACATTATGTATTCTAGTCCAAATGTTGTGATCACATCTTATGCTAGAAGTAATCTTTTGTCTTCACATTCCTTTGTCTTTTGTACCTATTTCTAATTTTTGGTTGTTCTTAGAATTATGATAGGAATTGTTTTAATACAAAATAAATGTCTTTGGTTTGTCTCAATGACATTTATTCTAGAGTAAAGTGTTTCATACATGCCAATATTATGCAAATATAAAATTGGCATTTTGATGGATTGGTGTAAAGCAAAGATACAAAATGCTAGCTTTGAATGCTCTGAATCAAATCAACTTATTGTGATTCCTTTCCATTATCCATAGAATCAATTGACCTAGAAGATTTCTTTAAATAAATGGTTGTATTTGTTAATATAAATTGATTGTTACACTCCAAGGGGTTCAGCTTAATTGGTTAAAAAGTTGGGCTTTATTGTGGAGACCCAAGTTCAATTCCTCATAGGCACATTTATAAGAAAATTCTAAGTTGACTCTTTAAGATCTATAGTTGGCTTCTAATATGGAGGTGGTTGCTAAATACAAGTGAATTTTTCTAGTGTGTTTGAGCTTGCAAGGAGTTTGTATTGGTCTATGTTGATGTTCAACTGAGCAAGATATTTGTATTGATATCCAACTCAATAACAAAATTGTTACCTGATATCAAATAACGTAAGAGCTTTCCTTAAGTATATAAGTGTGATTACTAATTTAAACTATTTAATGTGTGAAGCAATAATAAAAATGTTATTTGGTACAATTGGTTATATAGTGGACTTAAAAATAACTGAGATCTTGAATAAATTCAAATTGTAACTTAATTACGACTATACAATTTACTTATGTATCTTGTTTGTAAAAAACCACCTACAAATGAACAATATTAGCTATGGTAAAAAAAAAAAAAAATTGATTGATTTCATGTATAAAATAATACCAAATTTAAAATTTAATAGCATTAACTAATCTTCTAAGATAAAAAGAATATTAAAACTGCATAGTAAATACTAAGATAATCTATAGTAATTAATGCAGCCTATACCTATATGACAAAAGTTTATGAAAAGCATAGTAACGACCACTCATTTATCTACATTAACAAATGACCAATGAACACTAAATAGAAGTCAGTCCATGTGCCAAATAAATTAAATCGAGCTAATGTTAAACTTAAAAAAACACATGTCAAAATAGCCTAAAACAAAGGTAGGGGACATTAGACCTTTACAACACAATAAAACAAGTTAATCATTAATGCCACCTTGTATAGATTAATTTTCGTTATCCTACCCAAAAAAAATATATTAATTTATGTATAATGTTAATTTAAGTTTATAGAAGAGATAGAATGGGTTAACTAAAGCGGTTGGTTCTGTGGGCGCTTCTTTTTAACACCCGTCACACAAAGCTTTAAGCCCCACCTTCGTTGTACGAGAATCCAAGTTTCCCGTATACTTTGGCATGTGGTCATATTATACTGCCACGCTTGTGCACATCCATACTTTGCCACCAAAGCAAGAATTTGAAATGGGGATTTCCTCATATAATTTAAGAATCCAAAACAACAACAAAATCAGATATTTTATTGTGCTTGTCTCAAGTATAATCATCTTCCAAGCTAAGCACATTGGAAGGGTGGGTTGGTCAATGCCATTTGATTTTGGTGGTAGTTATGTTTGTCTCTTTATAAGTATTTATTATTCTTTTTAGGTTAAAGAGATGTAAAATTAGTATTGATGTGTAGTCTGAGTTGCTAGTGGTAAACTTTTGTTCTTGAAAGAAAGGTCACAAATTCAAATTTCAATAGGAGGTAAGCTATATACATCTCATTTGTAGCATAGTTAGTTGCCTTCTGCAAAAAGTACGAGGTAGTCTAGCATAGCTAAGTGCATCTTGTAGCATTTTGCAAGGAGTACAAGGTAGTTTAGCATAGCTAGGTGCATCTCGTAAGGAATACATGGTAGCCCCATATTACTATAAGTCATTTGTAGACTCATTTATAGATTGCTCATGGATTATAAAAGATTCTTTCTTTCTTTCCTAGGTGCATCTTTTAGCATTTTGCAAGGAGTACAAGGTAGTTTAGCATAGCTAGGTGCATCTCGTAAGGAATACAAGGTAGTCCCATATTACTATAATTCATTTGTAGACCCATTTATAGATTGCTCATGGATTATAAATTATTTTTTCTTTCTTTCTATAATTATATTTAATGATGTTGAAGTATAGTGATTTATTATTTATAGTAATATTTTATATATTATAATGTTCAATTTGACAAGGAGAATTTTCTATTGTGAAGGACACACATGAAAATAAAATTTTATTTTGAAATGTATCACTACCAGTAAATGGTTGAAATTTTGTTCTCTCCTAAGTTATGTAGTTTTCATGGAATCAAATTTATGTATAAACACCTTGTTCTTTTACACTTTTAGATGAGACATATATTTGGTAACTAATGGTTAAGTCAATTTATAATATAAAAGATAGTATTTTAATTTATATATTGACAAAAAAAGTTTGATGTTTTATTCTCTACCTTTTGTAGTTTTGATGGAATCAAATTCATATTTAAACACCTTGTTCTTTTACTCTTTTAGATGAGACATATATTTGGTAACTAATGGTTAGGTCAATTTATAATATAAAAGACAAAATTTTAATTTATATATTGACAAAAAAATGTTTGATGTTTTATTCTCTATCTTTTGTAGTTTTGATGGAATCAAATTCATATTTAAAGACCTCACTCTTAACCAAAAATTATTTCAAGATTTTATTCTCTAGTTTGTGTAGTTTTGATAGAATCAATTTCATATATAGACCCCACTCTTTTAGTTACATTTATATTTTGACAACTAAAGTTTAAAGTTATTTAGAGTAAGAGAATAATAAGTGTACTTTTATAAATCTAGAAGAATATGGGTAGATTTTAGATTTTTATAATTCTTTTTTGCTTAGATGTAAAAGAAAAATTCACACATGAATATACTTGTAGTCCAAATAATGCTAATTTTAATGGTTTACATGCTATAATAATATATTATTAGTTATAGTTTGAATAAAAGAAATGTTATTTAGTAAAACCTAAAAGAATTGATCATGTAAAGTTATATTTTTTCTTTTTAAAAAGGTAAGTAGAATATATTGATAATATACATTTAGTTTTAGTGATTTGATTTAGTCATCATTTTAAAAAAAAATGATTAAAATATCTATTTATGACAATCACACAAAAGAAAATACATCAATACAATTTTGTAGAAGAAAATAAAATTACAACTAAAGAAATAGACATGAAATGATAGAAAATTTAAATAACAGGAGAAAATTAGACTGCAAGCCTTTGCAAACAATTGGTTGTTATTCTTAATCATAAACAATTAACATGTCATTAATCATTTCATTTCTTTTTGTAAGAATAAATGAAACAATACTACTCAATCAATAAAATGGACATTGATTAAAGATCATTGAGTTCAATTATAATTGGTCAAATCTCAACAATAATCATATTGTACATTTAACATTTTTGTCCATACATAACAGATGCCAATAATTGAACTTACAAACTCATGAAATTTTTTTTTATACTAAGACATAATATACTTACAATAATAATTATATAATATAAAAAAATTATTAAAATTTATTAATGCTTTATAAACATATGAAAATGTAACATAAATATGTATAGTGTAATAAAAAATCATTAATATTATAATTTTTATTTTCTTAATATATATAAAATAAATTATTAAATAGTTTCTAAGTTGTAGCTATAATAACCTGTTAATAATAACCTTTTAAAAGAGCTTGAATGTTTTTCTTTTAAGAACTATAATAACCTTATCCATAAGCATGGACTTGCATTACAATGAGCATGCGAATGTGTTGATATTAGGTGGATGAATGAAAAGCATAAAAAGATGAGTGATGTGACAAGGGTAACCAATAAACATAAGCAAATTAAGACAAACTAATAAACATTAGCAAATTAAGAAATTAAGTCGTATACAAAGACAATAAAAAAAGTTGAAACCCAATGTACCATTTAGAAACTCACGATGCATCAAGTTAGCTTTAACACTAATGGTATTCTTCCCCTACCCCATTAGATGAATATAGAGTACATCATCGTTCACCAAATTACACTTTTTTTTGAAATAAAAACTAGATGTCCATTTTAAAAAGTAGGAGGTATGTTTAGTAATGTATGAAATTGTAGTTGTTTTCCAAATTAAAGTAGATATCCATTTTTGACAAGTGGGTGGTAATTTTTTTGCAACTTATAACAAATTATACTTATTTTCCAACAAAAAGTAGATATTAAGTTTGACAAATAGAAGATATTTTTTTCAATAGATTTTTTTTAGATTATAGCAAATTATAATTATTTTTCAAAAAGAAAACTTAAATATATATTTTAATGAATAGAAAATATTTTCTATTATATATCAAATTATATTATTTTGATTAAGATTTAACTATAATTTTTAAGTCCAACTCATTCTATCACTCATTAAAAACTATACAATTCTTAACAAAAAAAATAACATAAAATTAAAAAAAATTAAACTTATTAAACAACAATTTACATTTGCATACATATATTAATAAAAAAACAACTTAAAACTATAATAGTGTACAATAGTCCACATTAAGAAGCAGCTAGAACATCAATTTAAGGTAACAATAACTGAACGCAACAGTCTCTAACAATAATTACAGTCTGAAAGTGAACAGAGATGGCCATAAAAATAAAAGAACCAGACAACAGAGTAAAAGCTAAATGACAGCAATATAAAAACAGATACTTTTGATATTTTCTGAACATAGATATAAAATATCCATATTAGATATTAGAGCAGAAGAGAATTTGCTTTGAAGTAAAGTATGTGTATTGGTTAAACGTATGACAGCCGCCATGACTGTATATGATGATGCACATGAGTTGTGAGTGTTTTTGACTTTGTTGGCGTGTTGGTAGTGATCTCTAATTCTTCCTTGATTGGGCATGTGGAGTATGAGTGGCAATCCTTGTCCTATGGGAAAAAGGTCAAGGAAGTTGTATGATGCTGGTTGCTCCCATCATTTCTCACTGACTTTGATACATCCTACTTTGACATGACCTAGACTTTTACAATATTAAAACATTTTTTTTGAAAAATCTAAGATTTTGATATCAAACTTCACTTTGAAAAAATCTCATATATCTTATCTAGGCTTTTACAATATTAAAACAAAAGTTTGAAAATCCCAAGATTTTGATATCAAACTTCACTTTGAAAAAATCTCATATACACAGAGGTTAGATTAATGTAAAACATATTATAGATTTTCAAATATTTTTGGTTGAGTTTTAAAGATTGAGGGATATTCATTTGTACAAAGTTATTTGAAGTTCAAAATTGCTTATATTTCTAATGTCGTTGAGTCTTTGCGTTCGATAAGGGTTCATCTCTGGTGGACTCTTTATGAGCCAAGCACTCTTACAAAGTCATTTGAAGTTCATATTTGATTGTATTCTAATAGTGTCCAGTCTTTGTCCTCGATAAGGATTGATCTACGGTGGGCTCTTTATGAGCCAAACACTCTTACAAAGTTATTTGATTTTTAATTTTAATTGTATATCTAATAGTATCGAGTCTTCGTACTTGACAAGGAGTGGTATATGGTGGGCTCTTTATAGGCCAAACACTCTTACAAAGTCATTTGAAGCTCAAATTTGATAGTATTTTTAATGATGTCAAGTCTTCACACTCAATAAGGATTGATATTTCGTGGGTTTTGTATGAGACAAACACTCTTTCTAGTGTACCCAACAATTGCTTCAATTACACTATTTTCTTTCTTATTGATATAAAAACAAAAATAACTTGATTGGAAAGTTAGAATATTCATTTTTTATTAAATAAGCATATAAAAATTCCTTATCCTAAAAAATTAGTACATAAATTATTCCCAAATCTTTTTATTAGTATTCAACATAAATTTAAGTATTTTTTTCATCTATACAATAATATTATTATATTCTTTACAATGTAAGTAATCAAAGCTTCGAATTTGTCTTTGCTTTCTATGCTTTACAACGATTGAGGTATGCCCGAATAGAATATTGGGGTAACTTTTCTCGTCATGAAATTTAATTGCCTCCTCGAATGTAAGTGGTTAAGGAACTCTATGAAGAGCAGATGCAATTGAAGGCATATAAGAGAAGTTTGAAGATGTTAAATAGATGTCCCGGAAGTTAAGGATCATTATGAGGTTTCTTCTCGTTTGGTAAGCTTTTAAATTTGGTTGAGGTTTGTGCTTTGAAAGACTTGTTTTATATGGTCAGTATTTTGATAATTGTGGAACTTGATTTATAGTTAAAGAAAAATGTGTAATATTAGATATATGTAGGGAAAAATAATATTTTGGTTTGATTTATTTCACAAATAAATTAAATGATTTTTTCTAGTAATGTTGTAAATTTATTATTCAATTATACTTTACATATTATAATATTGATTTTTTTTTACAATGATACATGATAAATATAATAATTTTAACATATTTAAGAATTATTTGGTTAACTAAGGATATACATAATAATTATTTCAATTATCTTACTATTACATTTTTTAGAATTAATTATGCATTCACGAGGAAACCATTTTGTTTAAAATATTTTAAAATGTAAGATATTATTGTATTTTGTATTCTAAAATATTCATAATGTAAGAATACATATAGCTTTTGGCCATTATCAAGGATAGCTATAATTTTGGGTTTGGAAAATATTCAATCGATTCAAGAATGTGGCATGTCTACATACAAATATATGCATAGTTGTTTTATAGAACATCTTTTATATGCATGCTTACCATCGACCATTTTCCCATGATTACTTTATGTTGTATGGTAATTCTTGTCTACAAAAGTTTTAAAGATTTTAGTCATTGTTTCAACGTTTCTCTTAGATATAACAAATGGTTAATGGTTCACACACACACACACACACACACACACACGTGAAGAGGGTGTGTGTGTGTGTGTGTAAGAGAAAGTGTACATAAACTTGCATGCACACACACACACACACACACACACACACACACACATTCCACTTATACTTCTACTAACCATACTCATAGAAAAATAGGAATAATACACATGACCATCAATTTTCTTATTTATAATTACATATTTCCTCCTATCATTGATACTAGCCTTCAATTGGCGTGTGTCTTTCACTTAATGGAATTGATGGAAACATTAGCGCCTTAGGTGTTGGGAAATAAAAGAGTTCAATACCAAAGGTTGTAAAGATCAATTGCTACCCAATAAACCAACTATAGGATGGGATACCATGCTTGGACAACAACAAAAATTCAAAACCATATAAAGAATTCTAAAAATTAAGTTTCCCTGATGTGGAAAAGCATGCTTAGATCATTATTGTTAATGATGCCAAAAATCAAACCACATATCATGCTTATTAATCATATCATATGTGAGCTTGTAACAATAATAAATAATGAATAACATCATCATAAGATATCAACAAAGATACAAAAATAAGAAACACAAAGATATCACACAACACATAATTTGTAAATAGAAAACCTTGTGGTAAAAAACTCCACCAAAAAGAGAGGCCAAGTATGTGTTATCAAAAATAAATATGGCTACAAGATATTCACTTTCATTCTCCTCTTTCCTCCAACATAGAAACACCTATGTACCTATGGACTGTTGAATAGGCTGAATAACTAAGAGGGGGGTGGATCAGTTATTCAAAAACACTTTCAAAAACTTTTACTGTGTCAATAAACTCACAAACCATACAAATGATAATCAGATGTGAACCAATAAATTTACTAACTTCCACTTTATCGATAAGCAAATTAAATCAAATAGAAACTCAGAGAACACCAATACATAGAACACCCGAATTTACGTGGAAACCCATATTGGCAAAAACCACTAAGAAACTAATTCTCATGAAAAGAACATTGGTTAAGGTGACATCGGTTAAGGTGATTTTTACAAGGCCTCATTGCCAGTTTTCTCGCTATGGATTGGTTCACTGCCAGCTGAGCTAACTGTCCTGAAATATGAAAGGATCATTGGCAATTACAAATAGGCTCACTGTCAAAATATATGGAATGAAAGAAAGAATCCACCACTAAATTCGCCATAATTGATACTCTATAATATAGAAATGATATAACAGTCTCCTACTGATTGCATCAACTCACATAAATATCTTCCACTTAACTAGGTGTTCCATGTAGATCTTGTGTCTAGTCTTCTTCTTCACTCTAGAATCTAGAACCCTTTCATCTTGAGGCTTGGTCTAGATAGGTACTCTTAGTTCTACCACATCCTTTTCCATTTCTATAGTGTACTCCTGCTCCTCTACATCTAGACCCTTTTACTTGGTTAAATCCTTCACATTGAAGATATGAGAGATTAATAGCTCCTTGGGTAGATCTAATTTGTAGGCATTAAGACCATACTTATCCAATACCTTGCATGGGCCAACTCTCCTCATCTAAAGCTTTCTTGGAATGCCCTTCTATAGTCTAGCTTTGTTGAGATACACCATCACCAAATATCCTACTTTAAACTGTAAATCTCTTCTTCCTTCACCTACCTTAGCCTTAAGCTTTTGGTTTGCTTCCATTAGAGTCTTCTTCACTTTCTCATGGATTGGGAAAAATCATCTGCATGTCCACTAAATCCTTCATGATCCTTTAACTCCCTAAGCTAACAAATTCCCCTTGGGTGAAGTCCATATACAAATTTAAATGGACTCTTACCTATTGACCTATTTGTACTGTCATTATAGGCAAATTCAGCCTGGGGGATTACTTGATCCCATCCTTTCCCATATTCTTTAGTCAGACATCTTAGAAAATTTCCAAGGACCCTATTGATTAATTTTGTTTGACCATCCATTTGAGGATGATATGCAGAACTATGTGCTAAATTGGTTCCCAACCTCTTCCAGAGTGTCTTCCAAAAGTGTTGTTAAGATTGCTAAACTGCAATCTTCCCAAGAACACCTGCATGCATAGCTATTACATAAACAGAAGCAAAAGACAGAAGATAGAAGGATCTATGGAGGCCAAAAATCTAGAGACATCGTGTGCTCAAGAAAACAATATATTGATAATATGTTTCTATGATTTACAAACTGATGTAAAAACTCTGTGTATAAAACTAAGCGGTGATTCCTTATAAAGGATACCGAAGCCCTAAAAAGGAAACTCTCAGAAAATAGAAAGTTTCCTAAGTATAACTTAAGCACAAAAGAGTAATTACTAAATTACTATAACAAGTGCCCCATAAATTTCACATCCCTATCTAGGACAATGTTGATTGGTAATCCATGGATCCTCATTACTTCTCTAAAGAAGAGTTGAGCAATGTAACTAGCATCATGGGTTGTTTTACAAGGTATAAAGTGACTCATCTTGCTAAACCAGTCCACCACAAAAAATATACTATCCAAACCAGTCTTTGTCCTAGGTAATCACACTATAAAGTCCATGCTTATGCACTCCAAGGCCTATTAGGTGTGGGTAATGGTTGATAGAGTCCTGCATTTGAAGAGGTACCTGTTGACGGGACTTTGTGACTGGGTCCACCAACAAAGGTAAGTTGTCACCGGGTACCGGGGTACCGGCCAACTTCGCCTATAAAGGTTGTCCAGGGAAATGAGATTCCCTGGTCCTCCAACCACGTGAGAGTCGGGTCTCGACAGTGTGGGGCTCAGTTGGGAGATGTGACTATTTTTTTTTAAGGGGATAGCTGGTTATGTTAACTCATCTTCTCTGGGGATTCAGGTAAGTGGGGTTTCCTGCAAGTGTACATTCATTTAACAAACAAACTTCAAAATATATCGTAGAGTTAGAAAGATTTCATCTACTTATAGTTATACTAAACATTCAAAACATCAACAATGCTCTAGCACACTACACTAAATACTGAAGAAACACAAGACCATCAGCTTATATTTTATCAATAGCAAAGGAAAGGAGGTCGTTAATCTACTTTAAGTACTAGAGCAAAGGACATGAAGAACACAAAGCATAAAATACCGTTAACCTAGAAGACAGAATGTCAACAACATCATCGAGAGAACTCTTCCTTCTTCATTAACATTTCTTCCAGCAAGCACTGGTGCGTGTTACAATGGTGGCTCCATAGGAGCATTTAACTACTGAAAGCTTAGAAACTATGGAGCATTGAGCTCTGCAACTAAGAACTAAGAAAAATCAAATTGCTATTAGCTATGGACTACAAAATCTTCAATTTTTCCGACCCTTGGAATGAGGTCAGACTTATTATTTATACACATCATTTGACCTAAAAACTAACCTAACTTGTCTTACATTTTTACAATATAATACTATTTTCCGGTGGCTGGTAGTACCTGCACCATGTTACAAAAGACCTCGAGACGGAGAAGGTCTGACATGTCAGAAGAGTAAGACAAGAAAAGCGGAGTGGAAGAATCGGTCTCGAGAAGAGAGTCAAGAGGAGAGAGAAGAAATCTGATCCCCCGTGGATCGAGGCTACATGCCTCATAAATGGAAAAGCAGTGCCCTATCTCTGATGCGCTAGGTGTAACATTGAAGTGGTTCCTTGGGAAGACCATCTGTCAGAAAACCTCTTGTCAGTCTGACGTGCCTTGTTGCGGTTACCTACCTTCTAACAACCTTTATTAACTACCTTGAAAGTGACTGGTCGGTCTTGGGAACTGGGACATGGGTCACTTAAAGAATACAAAAATGTGGGATCCAAAATTCCAAGATTCTGAAACTTGCATTCTGAAAGAATGAATGAATACAACCACTATGGGGTTGGCGAGATTCTCTAAAATCCAGAGAATTTTATTGTTCCTTATGATTTTTCCCAAGCTTCCAATACTTGGCCTATGCTTTCTTCATCTATATCTTTGATGTTTTCCCACCTACTTTGGACAGCCTCCAATGCCTCCTGAACATCCTCGGCCCCGCTCTGGAGTTCATCTACCATTTTGATGGCATCATGTGATCGGATCATTATTTTGGACAATCTGGATAGCCTGCCCTGGTCAAAATCTCTGGTACGCAGATACAGGGACTCCATCCGCTCATTGAACTTGCTGAGGACATAGTCCTCTTGGGTGCACATCCCGGTGGTGAAGGGATCGACTTGCAATACCCCAACCACGAATGCTTTAAACAGACCCAAGGGGTATTAGGTAGTTGTCACTTTCTCTTTCAAGGCCTTAACCAGTTCCTTGCATACCTCACCCCTGAGGACAAGTCTGGAGTACTGGGCCTAGAGGGAATCATACAATTCATCTCCCAAAATTCTGGACTCTATGGCAACTTCTTCACCTATGTTGCGGATCTCTTCCAGCCTGGCCTTCTATTTTTCATACTTGGCTAGATCTTGTTCCCATATAATAGCGGAGCCCTTTTCTTGGTTGAGAAGAACATTGACCCGATAAAGGTCTGGGAGGGACGCCACTAGAAATTGTCTCATGGTGGTTACCTACTCAGCGGCCCACCCATCCACAGCCTGTGCCTTCTTCTTCATAATGTGTAGAAAATCAACTTCACCCTGTGCAAGCGGCAATGCAGAGGAAGGCGTTCTAGGGTGGACCTCGGCCAACGACAGTGTGAGTTCTACGAGAAGCGCGAGGAGATTGGCATTTGTCTCACTTTCCTCCTCCAGCTTCTGGCCCTACTTGATGTATCTGGCCTCTATCACCTTGGTGGCTTCCTTCAGTAAATCTAGCCCACCCTGTTTGTCTCTTCTCCCCAATGCTATTTATGTTATGTTATAGTCCTCAGGCCTTATGGCTGCTGCCTCTGCATCTGGTGGGGGTGTTCTGATAATCGCAATGGAACTACCTACTAGATTAGTCTGGAGAGTATGGACTACCTGTGCCTTCTTGGACTTCTTAGCCTCTGCATTCTTGGCCATCATTTCTGCCAATGAGAGCGCAGCGCCTGAGGTCGCCGCCGGGGTCTTCCTTTTCCTTGACTCGACCAACCATTGGGGCGGCTGGGGTGGCTTTGTTGTTAAGACCTGTTCATTAGGATTCCTTTCAGAATCTGGCGGTGCATTCCTGGAATGCACATTACCTTCAGGCTCTTTCTCTCGCTCTTGCTCTGGTTCCTTTTCTTGTTCTTGTTCTTTTTCTTTTTCCTGTTCTCTAGAACCTTCAAGGTTTTCCGCCATGCTGGCTTCTTCTGTAGTATTATCCAGGATATTTTCCTCGGTCTCAACATCCCCTGTATTTTCAGGGACTTCCTCATCCCTCCCGACATCAGCTGATTCTTCATTTTCCTTATCTAGGACTTCTTGGTCTGTTTGTTGCTACTGCTCTTGGGCCACATTGGCCTCTTCTATTGGGACATTTTCCTCCACCGGAACATCTTCTGGAGGTGGGTGAGGTCTCTGGCCGAAGTTTAACAAGGCGGCCACCGTTACTACCTCACCAAAAGTGCTCTGGGGTACTTGGTCACCTGGAGTCACCAAAGGAGTTTGAAGCATGACGATCAAGGGTACGGTTGATCCTGCAGGTCTGGGTTCCCCGATCATTGGTTGCTCATATGTGTGTTGCCTTGGTGTATCCTCGGTCTCCTGGACCGGTATCCTCTCCTGCTCAGGTTCTATTGGTATTTCTTGAGCCTCTTGCTCTGATGTATCCTTTTCTACTAGGATTTCCTTTTCTATGGGGACCTCTTCTTTCTCCTGAGCTGAAATCTCCTCTACTGCATGACCCATATCTTTTTGGAGTTCCATGAGCTCCTCTGCTGAGAAAGTGTCGTCAAAATCATCACGCGGGGGCGAGGAATCTGAAATATCCTCTAGTTTGGGAGAGTCTAAACTGACATCTACCAGGGGCATCTCTGGCATACCGGGACTGGCGGCTGCACTTGGTGTGGGTGTCACCTTCTTCTTCTTTCTTGTCAGCAGAGTCCCGATGTCCAGAATACTAGTAGACTCTGCCTCAGTGAAATTTTATCTGCTCATCATGGCTACCAACGACAGGGATCTCGCCAGGAAAGCAAAAGCCATTGGGGCTACAAGGAGGCTAGAGGATACCCGCATGCTGAGTTTCTAGCTGGTTAGCTTTGCCGACTCCATTTGTTGATGTAGTTGAGCCATCAGAAGGGTAGGAACTTGGGGAGGTGCCTTGGGAACCAAGGCACCCTCTTTCTCTTTCCCCTTGCTTGTGCTTGGTTTAGCGGCCGCAGCAGATGAGGAAGGTCCGGCATCGGCTGAAGAGGGAATGGTCTTTTGACCGTTGATTTCTTTTGGGTACTTTTGGGACACACCCAGGAAAATTAATGGTGACTTACCTCTATAATGGGGTGACATGCCCCTTCAATTGTTAGGTCCTCCAGAATGGCCCAATCCACCGGAGGGAGATCTAATTTGTCTAGTCCCTATTATTTATATGCTGGATTTTCCAACGGCCTGTCATCTGTAAAGCCCTTTGGGAAGGTCTGAAGGTTCAATGTTTTAATGAGCCCTTTGCTCATCCTTGTATTCTGTCAGGCCCGAAGATCAAAACTGTCTTGGCAATCCGCCTAAAAATCTTCAATATCTGCTTCATGGGGTGGGGATGCCCGGGGAAGGGCAGTTGCAATCTTGTCGAGAGGATCATAATTCTTCTGGGCGTGGTGGAATTCCACCAGCCCCAAGCTCTTCAGTTCACTGTCTACCTCCTGGGCTGCAGCGAGGCTGCATGTATAATTCCCACATGAGAAAGGGAATGGGACGTTGATGACCTTATTCAAGGTGAAGAAGGCGTACAGATCCATCATCTGCCGACAAAACTCTAAGAGAATAATTCTGTCCCCATAATACCGGGGAAGAAGGTGGGGCTTCCCATTGAATCCTGTCACCCAAATGTAGGTGTGATGTCAGAACTGGATGAAATATTGGCCATAGGAGTTGACCAGGGTCATTGCCGCTTGTGATAGTCGATACCTGGAATCCTAGGTAAGCGTTAGAATGTTGTGTTAAATGAAGGCATCGTTTACCCGACAGAAGTTTGAGAAACTAAGTTCACATTGCACTTGGGGATAGTGATCCCATGGTGTCATTTTGCCTGGCCCATTTCCAAGATCCCTGACTGTTCCCAAACCTGGAAAAGAAAGTCTTTGTTGTGCTAGTGCCCATAGCATGTATGACGTCATATAGAACTTGGAATTTTGGGCAATCCCCTTTAGCTGCTTGTCTACATGGTTGGATATGAGGGCCGCCCAGTTGAAAGTCTAACTACGGTTGGTGATGTAGTACAGAAAGTAATACATCCATGCCGATAAATCCCGGGCATCGGACAATCCAAAGATCCTGCATAAAAACACAATGCCTGCTTGAATGGGCTCCTTGAATTCCCCATGGGGAATTTCCAATTTCATCCTCCTACAGTCCCTCTTTGGGACTTTCAGCCAGTGGCTTTTGATATGTTGTCGGGAGATAAGTTTAGCACCTTCGAACTCCTGCAATGTCTAGAGCCGATTCCGGACAATGAATCCATTGAATTGTGGGATCCCTAGCCCTGAGGCAAAAGTTTCCGCTTTCAAGGTGACAATTGTTACTGGGTACTGTAGTGGTCGAGGATCTGGGAGTAAGACGGTCTGAGTTGGTGCGTTATACACTGTTGCCAATTGGAGTATTAACTTCAGAGATTGCACCGAACAAAGGAATTTTGTTTCTTTATGATGCTTGAGGCAGTGATCTAAGTGGCCAGATTGTCTCTAGTGGCCTTCAACTTGTAGATTTGTTCAACAAGTGTTAGTATCCATCAAAAGTCATGGAATACATGTAACAGACATGAATAGGACTCCGGGGGAAACCGAACCAAATGACAAGGGGAAACACAGGGCAAGGGGGGATTCAGGGCTCAAATCCAGGTCACCCTATTGCTTCTAAGAAGGAGGGTAACAAAAGTACTTCCCCTTTAACTCTCTTCCCCTTCTTTCACTAAGGAGAAAGGAAAATATGTTGGTGGGGATCCAGGGAGGAAAAATGAAGGTTCTCAATGTGTTGTTGATGAGGACAAAAAGGAGAAGGTAAGCTCTTGTGTGGGGTGTGTGACCAATACAGAGGAAATAAAAAAGATATAAAAAATAGTTTCTTATGATTGATAAGAGCTTCACCATGATGGCTTAGTTTTCCCTCGAAATTATTGACTCCTCTTCTACTACTTTATGTCTTTGAAAATAGGTGAAGTAGAACAAGATGGATGTTGACAGCGATGAGAACAAGAACTTGTTGGCAAGTGATGTTTTTGGTATAATATGAGAAACTTGAGGGTTTTCATTTATGGAAACACATATAATATAATGATCACTTGGAGTCAAGTACATAATATAATAGTATTGCTCTGGACAGCGAAGATCACATATGATATTTGATGAATTACAAGCTTAGAGGAAGACACTATGGGATATGTATGACCTTCAGCTAAGGTCGCTTGTGTTTTGGTGTTGATCGCAGAGAGTTAGAGTGTTTTGAAGACATGTGAAGACAGTAGAACAATGAAACATAGCAGTTAAACAGTCACAATGATTGAGGGAGTATACGGTCGAATCCAAACATGCTATGTTGGATTGTTATTGTTAATTACCTATACTTTGATAGTACAAGAGCACTAACATTGTATTTACTTTTTGTATAAGTATTTATTCTATTTTGTATTGTATGTGAGACTCGACTAGATGATAAAAACAATATATATATATATATATATATATATATATATATATATATATATATATAAAGAANGATAAAAACAATATATATATATATATATATATATATATATATATATATATATATATATGAAGAACATTTTGTAAAGAGAATATGTGAAAGAGATATTAGAGATGACTTATGGAAGATGAGAGATCAGAGGTTGACATATATTGTTGAGAGCTACAACTGGAACTATCTAAATATTGTTGATGCTTATTTTTGTTCATTGCTAAGAACATTTTATAACAGAAGTATTGATTGTAAGAGATGTAAGCTCAGTGTACCCCTAACAAGGTGTTGTATACCTTTAATAGGGTTGATATTCCTTTAACAAGGAAATTTACTATGTAATACTCAACTCCTAACAGGGCTAGGTCTCCTAATAGGGAAATTATACTTTAGTGCATGCTTATGGGTACCATCCCCACCATGGTTTTCCTTTGGCCAGGGTTTCCTTGACAAAAAATAATGGTGTAATGAGTTATGTGTTATTTTCTTATGTTCTTTTCATTTATGTAATCATATGGTTTATTTGGAATTGGTTTGATTTTGATTTAAAGTGTTGTAATATTGATTCACCCCCCTCTCAGTATTACTTAATTCCAATAATTGGTATCAGATTTGTTGCCCCTTGAAGAGAAATTTTAACAACTTAAGGGAGGTCAAGATGGATTATGTAAGTTTGGAAGATAACTTTGAAGCAACACTTGAAGACCTTGACAAAGAAAAAGCACAGAATGGTAACTTGAGATTCAAACTAAGAAGAGCTGAGGGATTCATTAAGAAACTAAAAGATCAGCCTAAACTTTCTAGGAGTCAGAGACAAGATCTTATGGTTAAGATAAAAGAGGATCCAAACAATGATAATTCAGATAAGATGAAACAACTTGAAAAAGAGAATGATACTCTAAATCTTAATCATGAAACATTGGCTAAAGAGATTCGACAAGAAAAGGATGCTAAGAATAAAACTAAAGAAGATTTGAAGGATGCTAATATTCTGATGGGACAGATGAAGATTGAACTTGACCACTACAAGAACAAGTACCTGGAATTAGAGAAATATAATCAGATGATTAAAGGTGAACTTGTTAAAGAAAAGAAACATATTGAGAGGCTTTACATGAGCAGTGACTTGATCAATGAACAAAGAGATAGACAAAAACCTAAAGGAGATATGACTGGTGTTGCTTCAATGAAGCTGAATGTTCTAAGAATCAAGAAGAAATATTTGATGCGAAGACTATGGAGAGAAACCTATTATTGAAGAACCTAAAGAACAAATCAGACCTTTTAGGGGTAGATGTTTTAGGTGTAACAAGATTAGACACATGAAGAGAGATTACAGAGGTAAAGCCCCTTTCAAATATTTTTCTGGTTATTGTTTTCATTGTCATGCATATGGGCACAAGAAAGAAGAATGCAAGAAACCTGATCAATCTAGATATAGACAAGATAAAATCACAAGAGAATCAATAGTTAAAGCCACATGTTACAAATGTAACAATCCAAGGCATATAGCAAAGTTTTGCAGGTATAACAAAGTATACAACAAAAGAGTACCACCTCCTATGGATGCAAAGAGGAATGATAGTGATACTGGTAAGAGTCTTGCAGAATACAAAAGTGAATTTGAAAATTTTTTCAAGAAAGCAGAAGATAACAATAGTGGTAAGGTATGAAAATTCAAAGAGTCAAATGAGATATTGGTTCAAGGAGAGACAGTAGATGCTACTAAATCTTTGTCTGATGCTAAAAAAGTTGAATCGACCTAAATGGTTAAACATGGCCTTAGGGGGAGAATTGGATGAAGATACCAGATTATATCAAGCCCCTAATTCTGAGGAGTAAGCTCATGTGAGCTTGGTTATAGTGTATTCAGATATTATGGAACCTATATCTGTGATCGCAACATCTAAAGATTCATATTCTGTGATCGCGAGATTTGTGATTGACTGTCCCAGTGTGAAAAGTTGAGTTTATTGGGTAAAGTGTATTTTCTCACTTAGTGATGAATAAAATACATCTATGTTACTTATTTATTCACCATTTGAAGAGAAACAATGAACCAGAGCAGAGTGTAGAGCGTATCATTCTACCAAGTAGCCACATTGCATGATTGATCAAAGTAGAAGTTTGTAATTCAATGTGTTTAAGGTATTTAGACTATCTACTCAACCAGAAGCTATAGATGCACCATTGATTTATGATGTTGTGGATAGACCTAGATAAAAATTCAAGAAACATCCATTCAAGTCTTGTGAAGACGACCCTGAAGGATCTTTTTCCCAAACACCACACGATGTCTTGCACATAGAAGATATTAGCACTTATATACATTGCAAATATGAGACATTGAGAGATGATGAGATTACTACCAAAATGGGATACATGTTAGGTGATGATGGTAAAATGAAGGATGAGTTCAAACACCTAGAAAATCTAAGCATTATGAAAATGGACTTGTATGAATTCAGCGAAGAAGAATGGTTCAAAATTATACTTAGCAGGGCTCATGACCAGTTCATTTGGATAGGAAAGCAACCTGTTAAGATCTGTAGTCAGTTGATTCATGACATAAATGGGTTAGACAACACTGGAGTTAGCCCTATAGCAGAAAATAATATAAAGAAACAAGTTGAAACCCTAACACATTCAAAATGGGGTAGGCAAGCAATGACAGTGAATGATATTTTCCTACAGGATGTAAGACTTGTTGCAATGATACTTGGATATAAAATTTAATACAACAATAAACATAATTCAGTCTCAATAGGAGTTATTATGATGGCTTATAGGATGGTAAAAGGAAATACTACATTCAACCTATGCGAGGTTCTGGCACAACAAGTTTTAGAAAATGTGAAGTTAATCAAGAAGGATAAATCTAAGGCTTTTAGATTTGGCTCACTTCTAGTTCACATGTATATCCATATTGAGCATAAGTTCCCAGGAATGCACCCTGGCTTTTAGATTTGGCTCACTTCTAGTTCACATGTATATCCATATTGAGCATAAGTTCCCAGGAATGCACCCTAGAGCATGGAAAGAAAACATACCCACTGGTATCAAAGAGTCACATAAGACAAAACAACACATGGGTGGATGGAGAACTATTTGGGATGACCAAAATACTTCAGAGGCAAATGAAAGAAAGATTCAGAATTCCTGAAGAGTTGGTTGAGAGATATAAGGATATAATATATTTCATGGTTGAAACCGACTGTGTATGTTTTGAGGCAGTTGTACCAAAGAATAAATGGTGTTACCCTATGGTCTATGAAGTTAGTTCAGAAGTTTTAATCATGAAATTTGAACATTTTTTGGCATCTAAATTTGATACATCTGGGGAGAGATGGGGCACATATGAAGAGAAATCAGCTAAATTTAGAGAAGAGCAGACTAGAGGTATGAGGAAGAGAAGAGTAGAAAACATAATTGATGACTATGCAACTAAGGCAGGAATAACTAAGAGGAGATGAGAGAAGTAAGGAAGAAGATAGCATAGAGATCTTTTGGGTTGGCAAGCACTGCTACTGCAACCCTTCCGCCTCTAGAAATTCAACAGGTAGTTAGTCCACTTCCTATAGTGATAGATGTATCTACATCCTCCCCACCACAGAAGACATCACATGAAGAGACAAAAAATATTTTACCTCAGAGAAACACAAGATCCACTAAACTGGATTCACCTCCCAAGGAACAGAGGACTGAAGGAGAAGAGAAGAAAGTTAAAAAAAGAGACCACAAATGAAAGACATTTATGGAATCTGGATTTGAAGATGCTAGAGAAAAAATCTATTGAGAAAGGGAAGCTTGTCTCGTTGGAAAAATACTATGACATGTATCAGGTATCCGACAAACTAGTGATTGAGGACATAGTAATTAATCATCTACTTGTTTTCAAGAAGAATCTATTAGAGATAGAGGGCAGTATACCTGAGGAATTATATGGTAAAATGGAGATTAGAAAACAAATTGCACTTATAGAAGATGAGGCGATTAGGAGTCAAGCTATTGAGGATATGTTTCTAATAGTTTTTGTACAAGAGAGAGAAAGAATACTTGAAGAAATCAAACCTTTGTTGAGAACAAAAGCAAGATTAGTAAAAATTATGGGCAGAAGATATGATGAATTCATAGAGGATACTCAAAAGGAATTAGATCAGATAATTATGAACAATATTCCTGAGAAAACTTCACCTCCTAAATCTACTATGCCTAGACCTATATGAATTGGAGAGAGCTCTAAGGCAATTGAGGAAAATGTTGAGAGAAGTGAAGTAAGTATTGACAAGCAACCGGATTTCTATGTTTCTGGTGTGCCTATGACCCTTGACACTTCACTTGATGAAAAAGACCCATTTGAAGGAAACATTGATAATAAAGTGGCAGATGTAGAAGAGGGACAACAAGAGGAAGAGCAGAAAGAAGAATCAAAATAGATAGATAAGATGGATATAGCAAAAGAAGAAGAGGCAAGAGTTGAGGTAAAACATGAAATTGACACATCCACTACTCTATTGTTGGTAAGCAAGGATAAATCTATAAGAAAAAATGTTTGATAGTATGGATGAGGATAAACTGATGAGACTATCCTTCATGACATTCACAAAGGAAAAAGGAAGATCTGAGCAGAAAGGAGACAAAAAGGCTAAGGTAATCACTAGAGCAGTTGATACTGTGAATAAAATACTTCTGGTACCTATTGTTTTTCAAGGAAAAGATGATGCAGAGAATCTGAATATGGCACTAGATGATTTTGATAGTCACTATGAGTCTTTAGTGAAGATCGTTGAAGAGAAGGCAGAGAAAAGATATCTAGAGAAGAAGTTTAAGGAAGTATGTCAGTCTATTTCATGGGACTTGGGCATTCTGAGATCAGCTACATCAAAAGCCAAAAGTTGTGTCACACATGGAAGGATGTTATACAACTACTGTATGAACCCTATGGACAGTTTTGAGACCTCCTCACAATCTATAATGGAGATGGACAGAGAGGTATCAAATATTTATGATAAGATGAATGTCTTGGATATAGAGAAAGGGAGAGTAATGACAAGATTTGGTTTGTTGAAGAGTCTAATCATTCCCAAGCTATCAATTCTTGAAGTTCATCTATATGATATGGAGAACACTGTAGATCCATTGACAAATTTTGTGCCCACAGAGTTAAAGGCAGCAGAGACTTCATCCTATGCATTGAATGGACTAATACAAGTTAGTTCAAGATGTTCTTAAACTAGTGAGTAAACACTAATTCTACATTTTTGTAAATTTTGAGTAAACCTTTGCCATTGTTTTCAAAGGGGGAGAAGAGAAGAAAAATGAGAAAAACATAAAAGAAAGAAAAATAGAGAATAGTGAGTTGGGACACTTAGTCATTTTTCGCTAAGTGTTTCCATCAATGCCAAAGGGAGAGATTGTTGGCAAGTGATGTTTTTGGCATGATATGAGACACTTGAGGATTTTCATTTATGGCAACACATATGATATATTGATCGCTTGGAGTCAAGTACATTTTTGGAGATACAGTCTTCAAAATGACTAAGTATAGAAATAGAAGTACAAAATATAACAGTATTGTTTTGGATAGCGAAGATCAGATATGATGTTTGATGAATTTCAAGCTTAGAGGAAGACACTATGGGATATGTATCACCTTCAATTAAGGTCGCTTGTGTTTTTGTGTTGATCGCAGAGAGTTAAAGTTTTTTGAAGACATGCGAAGATAGTAGAACAGTGAAACAGAGCAGTTGAACAGTCGCGATGATTGAGGGAGTATAATGTCGAATCCAAACTTTCTATGTTGGATTGTTATTGTTAATTAGCTATAATTTTATAGTACTACAAGAGCGTCAACAACAAATAATGGTGTAATGAGTTGTGTGTTATTTGGTTATGTTCTTTTCATTTCTGCAATCATATGGTTTATTTGGAATTGGTTTAAGTTTAATTTAAAGTGTTGTAATACTGATTCACCCCCCTCTCAGTATTACTTAATCCTAACAAAACTTGCTCTAATTCTTGACTGATGATTGGACTCGACTTCTATTGTCCAACCCCAACAAGGATAAGAAGGAAAATTAATGGTAGTGTTACGGGTTGTGTTCTTTTCTTTACTACTCTTCCTTAGGAGAACCATTAGGGTTATTTTATTTTGGTTCAACCCTGTGTAGCATGGTACTTTTGTTACTACTTGGTAGCAGAACTTTCTTTACAACCATGATGACTTCTTAGATACTTTTAAAACTTTTAGTAGCTATTCTGTTGTTGATACTAGTAGTTATTCTAGTACTGCTAGTAATATTCCTAAAAATTACTCTTTTAATGTTATGTTATTGATTCTTATTTAGATGGTGGGTGAGGCTTTTGATATTAAGGGAAGGGATTGGACGACTGTCTATTGTTAATGCTTTTTATTGTTATTGTGCGGTAATTGTTGTTCTTAAGGCTTTGCCTCTTGTTGTTTTATGTTGGTAAGTTGACTCCCAGGGAGTATATGGCTTATTTTGTGTTGTCATTATGACAACAAATTCATATGAAGTTTTGACAGTAAACTATGAAGTGAAAATTGACCAAGTATAGAAGACAGAATAGAACACTGACTTGCAGTCGATCAGGGCATCAGCGCATGTGCGTACGAACACATCAGGATATGTGCATTCAGACTTAAGTTCTATGGTATGTTCTAATGCTTATCCTATACACACATGGTATGGAATGGCAGTATGGACAAGTTACAGAAAGAACAAGTACACTAGCAGTTCAGAATACAGAGTATGAAGCCGACTTCATTATTTTGATTAGCGTGTAATATTTTGTTATGTAAAGGCTAAGCGCCTATTGTAATAAGTTTGTAATCATGTATTAAATATTGTTATGAACACGCTTAAGCCAATTTATTTGGAAGCATTGTGAATGTTGTTTTTAGGCCGACTAAGGTCTTGTTTATAGTCGCGTCTATTCAAGCATAAACATATATATATGCAATGTAAAGATATGTTTGAAGTGTCGAATAAATAGCAAGAGAAGACATATAAGAAGAGCAGTATGAAGATATCAGAATGAGATAGAGCCCTTAAAGAAGATAAGAGCATAAGCGCATAACTGGAACTGATCAGACATCTATGTCACATACAGCAGTTCACTTTTGGATATAGAGCATATCTATTCATAGGAGGTTGTAGCCTTCTTTCTCATTGAGCAGTGAGCTCTTGGACAGTGAGTCCTCACCCCTAACAGGGTTGTTTGTAAAAGACTCCTAACAGGGTCAGACCCTTAACTAGGTCATTGTACTTGCAATATTGTAAAGACTGCTCCTAACAGGGCAAAGAAACTTTAACAGGTTCATTATACTAGTGCAATATTTGTGGGTACTAATTCCCACCAGGGTTTTCCTCTAATCAAGGTTTTCCCGTAATCATATTATGTGTTATGTGATCTTGTGTTAAGCTTAAAGTGATATCTAATTGATTTATATTTAAAGTGTTGAAATTGAATAATTAGCTTAACACTGATTCACCCCCCCCCCCCCCCCCCCCCTCTCAATGTTTCCAACAGATTTCATGGGCCAACCCCCTTGTTTTGGTTGCTTTTAATATCAAAAACATAATTTAATTGTTCAATTTATACTATTTTTTTTACTTGACTTATTTTAAACTTTACTATATTACTTTTTAAATTAATATGCCTTAATCTTATACTTCCATATATCTTTAATTTCCATGACCATTATAATCATGTTGAATTCTTTCATATTTGATATAATTAATTATTTAATGATAAATTTGTTATAAATATCCTATAAAAATATTTATAAATTTATATATTCTATTAAAATACCATGTTTGATTTGAGTGTGTATATATATATATATATTCAAAAAAATTATAATAAATTATATTAATGTAAAACTAAAAGTAAACTGAAAAAATATAAAATTTACTATGATAATAAAATTTAATGTGAAATGACTTTGGAAAGCACATCAAATGTATCAAATGATCCAAACTTGATATATGACATGTTTGAAGTTTCAATGAGGATTGACAAAAACAAATATAAAAGAGATACCAAATGTCTTATCTTTAAAGTAAGAGACGTATTCCTCAACTAGTTTCATATTGTTAAAAATAACTTGCTAAATTATATGGATGAGATGAGTTGATGAATTTAAGATACCTTAACTTTATATAATCTTAACATTCCCCCTGAAAAGGACACTACATAACATCTTTTCTCTAGCAAAATTAAAACTATTGAACCATGTTTTCATGTTTTATACTTAAAATAGTATAATAGTAGAAAATGTAAGCATATAAAATTATTTTGTATATCCAACTTTCTTGCAAGATTGCATTTTCATTACTTTCTATCCATATGGATGATGTACAAAAGTAATAGTAGGTTAGTTTAATATATAAAAATAGGTTTTGAGTTATTGTAGAACATAATGAGATTGTTTTTTAATTGGATTATATAGATATAAATATTTTATTTTATATAATTAATTATAATATTATGAAGAAAAATATATTTAATTTTAAGGATTTTTTTTATGTTGTTATAAATCTAGAAAATTTATTTTGTCAAAATTATTTCTTAAAGTCTAATTTTGATGAAGGATGTAATTAAAGAAATTAAAAAATTAAAAAATATTAAAAGATAAATACTCGTAAAGAATTAGGTGTTTTAAACAAGAAAGTGTAGAGGAAAGTGTATATTTTGTATTTTTTATATTTTTCTTTTATAATTTAATTTTTTTTTAAAAAATTGTGTTATTTTGACTCAATATCTAAAGTCTATTATTGATAGACTTACTCGACTTGGTATTGCTCCACTTAATGCGAAACTTTCAAAGGTCTTTGAATCTTGACCTCTTCTTAATCAAAACTCTTTTTTGTAGCTATTTGGGTGGTTTACCCTTCTATTTTGAATTGGAACATTTGGTGGGAACATAATCGAGAATATTATTAGAATGGAAACACATTTTTCTTCCCTTCAAAGATAGCCTTCTAAACAACAAACCTAAGCAAATCAATAGGAAGGAGATAAGATGAAAACCCTTGGAATTGAACTTCATCAAATTAAACTTTGATGGCGCCTCAAAAGGTAATACTAGAATCTTAGGAATTGGCAGCGTTTTCAGAGGGTGACATCATTGCAGCCTTGGATGAAAGAATTCTAGATGGAACAAACAATGTCAATGAGGCTAGGGCCTGCTAGCTGGAATAAAGCTAGTAGCAAATTTAGTCATTGAAGGGGATTCTCAGAATATTGTTTTACCTTTCAATAAATTTGAATCATTTAATTTGAGGATTAACTACATTTTGTAAGAAGTTTTGGGGATTCTCAGGCTCTTTGATAAATTTCACATCCTCCAAATTATAGAGAAGCAAATTCAGCTGCAGATTGTCTTGTTAATAAAGGTTTCCTTTTAGAATTAAATCAAACAGTTTCTTTTGGAAGAGAAATTATGGATAATTCATGCTTTCAATAAATCATTACTAATGATCTTCCCTAGTGTCACAAGATTTGAGAGCTCTTTTTTTCACCTGTGTTTGATCTCATCGCCCATCATTTACTTTGGGGTATGTACTCTTCCATTAGTACTGGCTTGGAGAGCATGAACAGATTCAAAAGGGATGGTGCTTTGTCTTTCGGCTTGTTTGGTCAACTCTAAGTTTGCTTGTTTTTGGTGCTAGCATTTTTCATACCCCATTGGTTTGTGTGTTTTTTATTCCTTCACATCAGTCAGTAATTATTCAGGTTCTTTGTCTATTAAAAGGACGCATCTCAGTCTCTTCATTATCATTCAATTTGTACATGGGTTGCAAGATATTATTTTCCACATTCAATGTTTCTTCATGCTTTTCCAGTGACCAATATGTTTTGATTGGGATCACTTTTAGTGCTGCTCTATTTTCGCAGATGTTGTATTCCTCACTTGAAGATATAAGGATCTCCTTACGTACTTGATTTAATGGCTTTAGTGCAAGTATTTTGTAGAGACTTCCACAAGCCTCTAGTTTGTTGTCCCTTTACCTGGTACTTTTGCCACCTTTAGCTCATGTTTAAGTATGTTAGTGATGGTGCAAGGTCCTTTCTTATGTTGTATAGGTACTTTACAAATCTGTGTTTATCGATAACAAATTTTTCAAATTGTAATTAGTGGTGTTTTTCATGGTATTCACGGGTGAATTTTGATGTTTCTTTCAAATGTGCATGAAATCTTGTTGTAAAAAGACATGGGCATACGCTTTCCTCTTGATTACAAACCTTTAGTGGTTGTCATATCTCATTCCATGCTCTTCTATCAGTGTTCTTGTGACTAGTCACATGCATAATGTCTCTTGTTCAACAGTGTCCTACTACCCTTGTTCGTGTGCACATGACATGTTTCGTTGTTTTATGTTGGTTTTAGGTCTTCCCTGGTCTCCTCAGCGATCATAATCCTTAAGTCGCTCTTATGCATTAGACTTTGATAACTCTATATATTTTGCATTGGTTGGTTGGGTTGAGATATCTCTCTCTTAGTTATTTCCTCCAATTGAGGTGTTGTTGTGGTGTTTCCTTTCCTTCTATGTGTTTTTGCAAAAATGAACAATACTTTTGGTGTTTCTTGCGATTGTATTGAAGAATATTTTTGGTGTTTCTTGTGATTGCATTGAGGAATCCTTGGAGGATCGATGTGCAAGACTTTTCTTGATAGAAGATGAGGAGATCAAACAAGTTGTGATCTATATTTTGAAACACATTGCATTATGGGTTTTTTTTATTATTATTATTATTTGTTTCTAAGTTTGAAGATCTCAACTAGTTGGAGTTTGAGATTGTTGCTCTCTTTTAGATCTTGGTTTCTACTTCCTTGTTCACTAGGCACTTCTAGGTTGTTGTTGTTGGCTATTACTTCCCTCTGAGTAGTCATCTTTTTGTCATGTCTAGTTTTGTGTGTTGAGTATTGGAGGACCTATCCTCTCCGTGTTTTGATCCTCTATTGTATATCTTTTTCTCGTGGTTTGTATATCTTTCTCTCATGGTTAGTGATAGGCCAAAAATGGGGACAAAGAATAATAAAGAATTAAACATTGGATTCAGCTTGGTCTATGTGTTAATCCAGGGATCATAATCTTGTGAAAGGTTTCGAGGCTCTATGCAACAAAGGGGTGAAATTCGTGAGATGAGTGATTATGAAAGCATCTATGAAAATAAATCTACAATAAATCAAAACAACTCCCATGACATGAATTGTCACTTCTTGGCAATAGGAACAACAACAACAATAATAATTCCAAAAATTAAAGGGCACACAACTACAAAGAAAACTAATCTACAAATGTGATATAAAGCATGAACAAGTATTCTAGAAAATAATTGCATGATCAATAAAAAACAAACCACACTCGTAAATAATACAAAATAATGACAATATTTACACATTGCTAAACAAATAAAAATCACCAAACGTCCCAAAAAGTGGGTCATGTCTCCTCGGTCCATTAGGTGATAATGCCAAAGAGATCTACGCTGTTGTGATCATAAGAAACATATTTTATTTATCTAAAAAGAATGTTATAAAGTTTTCATACAATAACCTATGTATGATCTTCTGCCTTTGTTACAGTAGACCATATATATAGAGTTTGGCTATTTAAGAAACAATAAAAAAAATAGTATAAATGGTTTAGTTTGTTTTGTCATGTGGCCAACAAACCATGAGGCAATGGTTCATGTAAAACCTTTCTTGCTGGCTACAAATAACTTTGTTATAATAGCAGTTAAAAATAGAAAATGGAAGTTTTCAGTTTCCACAAACTCTAAACAAGCACATCTCTATTACCAAGTAAATCTGCCAGCAAATAAAATGAAGGTGGTGGTAAAGATAATGGATCCAAGAACATGGAACCTCAACTGTTGACTACAAGATATTTTGTTGTAACAACAGACAAAAACAAGAAACAAGAGGTTGACGGGTTTCTCCTCTGTGTGGTTTGGCTTCCCTCTATTATTTACTTGAGTTGACAAAGAGAAGAAAACATTGGAAGCATTCATACAATAATTGAAGATCTGGAAGCTTGAACTAATAATGGTGTGAGTAGAGTCCATTTGCAGAGAAACAAAATTAAGAGAAAATGTGGCCAATAATAACAAAGTTGGCACATGCAAATAATAGCCTAGCAAAAACTATACAAATAGAAGATAATAATCCGCACAGTCATCATGAGAAGTTTTGACTACTGCCACCGTGGAAGCTAACACCATCTATTGAAAAGATGATAGAAATAACTTGTTGATTACAAAGTAACACACAATAGTTCCTAAATAAAAAGTGACAAGAATATTTTTTGCATAGAATATGATAGGAAGTTCTACATCCTTAAGTCAACATACTTAAAGATATACTTTTCAAGGCCTAAAATAAAATTGCTTATTAGTAAGTACAATCAATTATTAAATTCCATATTTTTATCCCAAAATAATATTAAATACCACTTATGTATATTTAATCATATGCAACATAAATAATAAAATGATATGAAAATGGAATGGAAATAAAATGTGGAAATGGTTAGGAAGGTGCATGAAATAGGCTAAAATATGGCATTAAATGAGGCATTAATAGCTCTCGTCAGTTAGCATAACTTGGTTTTTGATATATATATATATATCTGTGTGTGTGTGTGTGTGTGTGTGTGTGTGTGTGTGTGTGTGTGTGTGTGTGTGTGTGTGTGTGTGTGTGTGTGTGTGTGTGTGTGTGTGTGTGTGTGTGTGTATATNATATATATATATGTGTGTGTGTGTGTGTGTGTGTGTGTGTGTGTGTGTGTGTGTGTGTGTGTGTGTGTGTGTGTGTGTGTGTGTGTGTGTGTGTGTGTGTGTGTGTGTGTGTGTGTATATTGATGATCATATTTTGTCATTAGTATACAAAGGAAACAGTTGTTGAACCGTTGGTAACATGATCACCGAGTGACAACAAATAGAGGTCACCGAAACAGACAAGTGTAGAGATAACTGAAAGTGTATTAGCACAATGATCACCGATAGACAGTCTACAGTGTAAACTAAGAGCTCAATTTACAGTGTAAACCGACAGACAGATTCAAAGAGTAAACCGGCAACACAGATCACAAAGGAACCCGAGAGCAAAGACTACAGAGCAACCCGAGCACCAGTCTACCGAGAGACAGTTTTATTCCCGAGAAATGTGGATCTGAGTTACACATCAGATAAAACACTTGAGTTTTATAGTTAGCTTTATGCTTATCTTTAAAACCATTTCTTGAGGGACAAGTAAAGCATGTGTAATTGTTTTAATCAGTCTAACTGATTGAAAACATGCAAACTAGGAGATCAAGGTCAAGTTCTAAACCTTTGATCATAGAGTTTTTATTGTAAAGCGTGAAACCTAAATAGGTCAATACATTGTATAAATAGATGTAGTGATCAATTAAAACAAGATGAGTGTAGCCACGCAACAAACATCTATGGATCAGACAGAGATTTTTATGCAGAAGGACACAAAAGACATGATTCAATTATGAAGAACAAGATTCAATGCTACCAAGAAGATCAGAGGTATTAATCAATCACTAGAGGTGATACATATACATTGTGAACTTAAAGGATTTGTAATCAACAATTCGGGATTGCAAATCATCAAGTCAACAAGTATTTTTTACTACTCTCTAACAATTGTAGAAAATAGAAGAAATTCTTTAAGAAGGTGGACTTAACAGTATTTATGTAAATCTCTTAACCGAGTGCACACTTAACAGTGTTGCTAAATCTCTTAACCGAGTAGACCTAACCAGTCTAAAATGTTACTCCTAACAGGGTAAGATCATCACAAGTGATCGCACTTGTAGCCTTAACCGGCACCTTCCATTCTGCAGATAGTGAAGCTTTGTGGGTTTCACCCCCACCGCATTTTTTACCTTCTAACAGGGGTTTTCTGTGTTACCAATTCTTGTGTCATGTGTACTTACATTTCTATGAATGTTTACATGCAATTAAGTTTATGTTTTGATATTACATGCATAAGGTAGAAAAGCATCTACGGTTGGTAATGCGAGGAAAGATCATTAAGGGTTAATTGATAAAAAAATTTAAGGGCACTGATTCACCCCTCCCCTCTTAGTACACACCATTCCATTATTCCAACAATTGGTATCAGAGCTAGATCTCTTATTTGGAAAATTTTAAATCACTTGAGAGAAAAGATCATACAATGGAAAGGTATAAGTTTGATAAGAATATTGAAAATTAGAAGTTGTAGATATAGATCTTATATGAGCAATACAAAGAAGCAAGAATCAAGATGGGAGAGCTACTGGATGAAAGAAAATTTATGGCATCTTGCTGCAATAAAATAGACTGTCATGAAGAAGAGATACCTGATTTATTTGAGTCATCAATATCTACATCTAGCAATACATCAGACACATATAAAGGAAGCATTACAAGTCTGAATGAAATCAATAAACATCTGACAGAACAAGTAAAGGTACTACAAATCGGTCAAGAGACACAGATGGTAAGGATGATTGATGTTATGAATAATGCTAGACAAACTGAAAAAGAAAGAACATTAGCTATTGATGACAGGAGGAAGATCACTGAAAAACTACAAGAGAGAGAGAGAGAGAGAGAGAGAGAGAGAGAGAGAGAGAGAGAGAGACTAACTAAACATCATCATGAGATCACCAATTAAATAGTTCTTATGAGTCATTAGGAAAACTGAGTGAACATAGAACCCAACGGGAAATTGGAAGCTATTGGTGAACTAAGAGAATAAAATGAGGGACTGAAGCATGAAGAAAGGATTCAGCAACAACACAATGATATGATCAAGAAAGCTGAAGAAAGTACAAAAAGAATGGATGATTTTCTGAATGGACAAAGAAGACTCAAAAACAATACCGGTCTAGGGTATACCGAGCATGGATAATCATCAAACCAAACTGATCAAAAATATTTCTACACAAATCTAAAACCAAGGAAGTAGTCATGCAATCACTGTGGAAAAGCAGGCCACACATCAAATGTTTGCAGGAGCAAAGCTAAAGGTATTCCTAAATCCACATCTACATTCATAGGTAAATTTTATAAATGTAACAAGCATGGACACAAAGCACATGAATGTAGATCTAAGGTGAAACAACCAAAGAAGGAATCCTACATGGAAAAATATTGTTCCACTTGAAAAATGCATGGGCACACATCTCTTGAATTCAAGAAAAAGAAAAAAGCAAACAGGAAGCCAAAAGAACAAGAAAATGCTTATCAACCGAGAAGAGTCCCTAACTCATATGTTTAGGATTATAGCACATGGGTAAATTGCACAACATGTGGTAGATATGGACACATAGCTGCAAACTGCATGATAAAATGGATACGAAGGTCAAGGAATTGGACTAACTCTAGAATGACATGCTTACATTGTCATAAGGTCGGTCATATAAGCAAGGACTGCAGAGATCAAGTGCCAGAGTCAAGCACTTTTTCTAATGGGAACACTATTGAAGATATCAGGAGAATGAGAAATCAAATGTGGAGGAAAGCTACAAGAAAAGATGATGCTGGACCGAGCACCATAGTTGGTGACACCTCATCCAAAAGATCTAGTGATATCACCACCCCCATCTAAGAAGAACAAGTAAGTATGGAACTGCACTATACATTGATTGAGAAGAGTGTGTGTGTGAATTAATTGAATTAGTGGATGAACATGATATGAAGAGCAGAGGCGAAATCAGATGGGATTCTGATTGAAGAAAAATCATCCAGACAGAGCTACAATAGAACATTTGATCAGTGAGGATCTAGTTTACAAATAGAGGAAGATCTGAATCAGCAAAGACAGTTGCATATACAATCAGGTCAATCCATTGTTACTTTCTAACAATTGTAGCAATGATTCAAATCTCTTAACAAAGTAGACTTAACAGTCTTTTGTAAATCCTCTCACAAGGTGACATTTCTATATTGAAGTGTTTGAAGGCCTCTAACAAGGCCACTCCTTACAGGGTGATTAAATCCTCTAACAGCGTCACACCTAACAGTGTGTTATTGTAACCTTTAATATGGTTGGCTCCTAACAGGGCTCACTTTAGAAGAGTGAAAATCAGTAACTAGTTGCAATTGGTGATTTTTCCCATATTGGGTTTCCACGTTAAATCTTGGTGTTATCTGTGTAAATTTAATTTTCTTTATGGTTTATGTTACTGCAATTAATTACTAAATATAATCACAGTTAATATCTTAATATTTGCTATGTTAACCAAATGACAGTGAAATATTTATGTTGACCAAGCAACAGTGACTAATTTGTTTAAGACATCTAAGGAACTTGGATTTGTTTTTGGAGTAACTGATTCACCCCTCCCCTCTCAGTTACTCATCTCATTTCCAACACTACTGTAGTGTATTTCTGCTAGTGTGTTATGCAAAACCTCCTTTTGAACCATTGATATCTGTATGTCTATAAATTATTTCCATTTGACTCTTCTTGTTAAGGCCTCAACTGAACAAACAGAATCAATCGGTCTATTACCCCACTACTACGATAATATTGGGATGGTTGATTGAAGTTCTGGAATATCCTCCAAAGGGGGATAATCATTTCATGAATCATTCCAAAAATGAACTACCTCTCCATTATGTACTTCCCATGAGATGTATGAAGTGACAATTTTCTGACATGACATCATAAAATTCCACATAGAAAATCCATCTAGGGGACTGGAAATTGTTAATATTCTAGTTGGATTTGAGAATCCAGATAATTTTCATGCATTATTCTACACCATTTAGAATCAAATTTAGTGTACATGTGACATATTAATTTACCCCCAAAAGCCATGTTGTGTTTGGAGATATTGTGCAAGTCTACTCCACCTATAGATTTATTAAATGGCATGTCATCTAGATAAATTAGAGGAGCCTTTTTAGCATCATTCATGTTCCCTTTCCATAAAAAATTCCTAACAATCTTCTCTATCTGATTGACAACTAATTTCGGGGCCTTGAGAACATCTATGAAATAATTTGGGATTGTTGTTAGAATTTTCTTAATTAACATAATTTGACCTGATAGTGGCAACCATCTATCTTTCCAAGCCGAAACTCTAGACTTAATCTTGGCTATTGTAAGATGGTGGAAATGGGAAACCAAATTAGAGATTTAAGTTTCTTCCAACATCATTACAATGATGTTGTTCTTGAAAATACAAATTTCAAACAGATAATCTAATCTAAACAAACACAAATGTATGCAAGAACTATCACTCCATTGCCCTCCTATCAACAAAATATTGTGTTTAACTATAATTTCTCTTAGAGAACATTGCACAAGAGCTGATGAAGAATGGAAGAAATTAAAGAAATAGATGGAAAACTCAAATTGTAACTATATATGTATATTTATGATAATGATGCAAAATTATCAAATGATGTAAAAGACAATTTGATAATATGAAAATGATTAAAATGCAAGAGATGAAGTATGTATAGATCAACCAAGCTTCATGAGACTTGGAAATGATAGAGGTGCATTTATAGTTGTCCTCGTACGAGAGATGAGTTTGAGGAAAGGATGTGGGATAAAGGAAAGGTAGTTGGAAGTGGTTATAGATCATTTATCACATTTAGTAAGCCGGGGAAATGAGTGGGGTGAAGGAGTTATAAATAAGAGGGGTTTATGGATGGTAGACGTTTAGATATAAGATAGGTTTAGAGATTCATTAAACAAATAGGTTAAATGAATAAATAGTAGAAAATATTAATGAATTAATTAAATAGATCAAAACCTCTATTTAATTAATGGAAGAAATATGATTAATTGTAAGGACATTTTTATGTGTTTACATTTTTCCCCTCTATGAAATAATGCAGCCTACCGCATTATTTCAAAGACAAATGATATGCTAATGTATGTCCCAAGGACATCCTAGTAAGGATAATGATAAATATGGTATGCCCCCTTAAGAGATTGATCGAATAAGGTATGATAAGATTGATCTATCAACATATTATAAGAAAATGTCTTTTGTATCATTTCATGTATATGCATGGAAATGGATTTCCTGAATTTTAAATTTAGATTGGTTCTAGCATCCTACAATGGAGTCTTATCACTGAACACAAATACAAAATAATCTTAAATAAATAAAACAAATGCATTCAATAAAACTTCACTCCATTTCTCTCCTACTACCATGATCTTGTAATCAACATTCTAGTCCTCTCAGAAAGCCTAATGCACAAGAAGATAATGGTGGATGAAGATTTGATTAATTGATTCAACAATGATTGCGAAAGTATATGTATCTGCATATTTAAGACGGAAAGAGAGGGATCAAAAATGAGAGGGGAAAATTATTATATAGTTGTCATCAAATGAGAGAAAGCGTTGAAGACAAAATGTGGGATTATAGGAGGTGGTTAGAGGTAGTTAAAGACCATTTATCCCATATTTTATAAGTGAATGCAAATGGTGGGTTTGGAAAGATGTAAATAGGATGAATTAGAGAATGTTTATGATATTATTCCCAAAAAGGATTTTAATGATTAGATAGATCTTAGAAATATTGATTAGGAATATTAGATGAATTTAATAGAGGAAATGATTAAATGAATTAAAATATAGAAGAGTGATAGAACATACTAATAATGAATTAATTAAATAAGCAATAATACATATTTAATTAATAGAAGAGATTTTATAATATTGAGGATAAATTTATGTTTCTATAGGTATAACCTTAGACCAGTAAGATGTCTTATTTGAACCCATAAAGAATGGAATCCCCAAGTATGTGCATGGTAACTCTGTCAATTGAAAGCCTAAAGTGTGAACAATTTTTCTTCTAACAACTTCTTTGGAATTGAAAACATAGATCTTAGACTATTGTGCATCTATCTTTTATCCTAATAGTGAAGTGTACATATCCAAAATCTATTTAATCTGTTTGGATTATGGAAAGCTTTCTCTTCCAAATGATAAGGTATCATGCGCAAAAAAGAGCATGAGTAACTGAGATGTCTGTATGAGGGATGTGTATGCCTTGCCATAAGCCTTGATTATGCCTTTCCTTTATTGATCTACTCAATGCCTCTTCCATAATTATGAAGAGGAATGAGGATAGATGATCCCCTTGCCTTACTACTTGAGTAGCACTAAAATAGCTTGATGGTGTTCCATTGATTATAATTGAGCTTAGCCCCTCACAAATAAGACAGTATCCATTTACGCCTACTACAAAAGCCAAAATTTCCCAAGACTTTCATTAGAAATCTTTAATTCACTTTGTCATAAGCTTTCATCATATCAAGTTTCACAATGAAAGATGGAAGGTGATTAGTCTTAATTGAATAGAGAATTTCAGGTGCAAGTAATGCCCCATCTATTGTTTCTCTCCCTGGAACAAAGCCCCCTTGTTCCTATGAGATAATTATGGGGATAAGGTGTTGTAGCCTTAAATAGATTACCTTTGTGAATATTTTATAAACTGTTACAAAGAGTGATAGGTCTGAATTCAACAAAGGACTAGGGATGTTTTATTTTTTGGCAAGATTATAATATTTTTTATATTGAAAATTTTCAATATTGTTTCATTTCTCTATGATTCTTCTAGTGCAAGGAGCAAATCAAAACCCAACAAGTCTCAATATTTTTGAAAAAATAGAACTGTAAATTTGTCTGTCCCTAGGGATTTTTCTGATGAAAGTGAAAAACTACCTTCCTTACTTCTTCTAAAGTGAAAGGGCTCATCAAGCCTTCATTATCTTCACAAAAAATGACATTTGGAATTTTTGTCAATAGAACTTGATCTTCTTGATTTATCTAAGTTGGGTCATTATCATTTGGAGCTAATAGGTTCTTAAGAAATTAAGCTCTTCTTCCTGAATCTCTTATACATTAGTGATATATTTTCCTGATATGGCATCTTGAATTGAAAACATTTTTTGGGAAGCTCTTTTGATTTGGGTTGATGCATAAAAAAACTTCATGTTACGGTCTTCTTCCTTTAACCATAATTCTCTAGACTTTTGTCGCTAGTATATTTCTTCTCTTTTACCTAGTTCTTCCCATAATTTCTACAACTACTTCTGTTTAATATACGTATCCTAGTCTAGGCCATTTTGAATAACATTTTCATGTATGTCTACTAATTCCTTTGCTACCTCCTTTTTCTATTAAAAAATGTTCTTACAAACTTGTGCATCCCAGGATCTGATTTGGTTTTCAATATGCATCATTTTTTTATAGAACTAAAACATCTTTGTGCCTCTTTGAAAAGGTGCACTTACCCGCCATTGATAGAGAAAAGGGAGAAAATGTGGATGTATGAACCACATTTTCTCAAACTTGAAGGAAGGCTTATGCTCAACCCTGGAGCTTAGACCTAATATACCCAGGAAATTGCATAGTGATATGAACTAACAAAAGGCAAAGTTTATGATGCCAAATTAAATGATGCTAATATCTAGTTTTGCAAGACTAAAAATCTATCTAGACGCTCTGCAATTTGCAAAATGTCCTTCCTCTGGTTCATCCACATGAACTTTACCTTGAGAGGTAGAATATCCTTCAATGCATTGTCTGATACGAAACCATTAAAGTCTTATATTATTTTATATGGTCGACAAATTCCTCCTTGCTTTACATTTATTGACACTATCACATTAAAATCTCTTGCCAATATGAATTTTTCATTATCAAGATTCTAAATGGTACTTTTCAAGACTTCACATAACTTCATTTTATCATGTGTAGATGTAGGTCCATAAACATTGAATAGTTTAAACTTGAGATCAAAGTTTACCACAGTCATTATGTTTCAGCTACCAGCTCTCATTTATCTCAATAGATATTGACTTTTGATTCCACAGTGTAATTAGACCACTTGAAGCCCCTTAAGCTAGAACATGATGTGATTTCCATTTTCCCCATTTCATGATCGAGGCCTCATATGTTTGTTGTGATGTTTTGGTCTCTTGCAATAGAATGATATTTGTCCCACAAACATCTGATTGACATTTGATTTGGGCCATTTGTTAGAGGCATTAATGTGTTTGACATTCCAAGATATCACCCTCATTGTGTTAAAGGAGGGAAACACGTCCTCCTTAGTCTTCTAGCTACTAAGAATCTTCCATCTAAAGTAGTTTGCATTCATGCATCTATCTCATCCTTTAGTTTTGCAGCCTTAGGCTTTCTCCCTCTTTTCCTTGGAGATTTCTTGACTAGCATATATGAAGGTGCCTGTGATAGTGATAATGATTGTGAATAACCAAATTCAGATATTGGTTGTGTATTAATCTCCATATTGATTTCCATAAATGCTTCCTGAACAATAGGTATTTGTGGGAGATCTTCTTGTGATGGGAAAATCTCTCCTTCTAGAAATATATCCTTTGTTATCTCATCAAATAAATTTGAACCTACTAAGTAAAGAAGTTTTTCAGCCAACACTTCCAGGTTATTTGGAGAACCTCTCTGATTTAGGAAAATTGCTTTAAAGTGATTAACACTCCCCTTACCATAAATCTAATTGATTTCCTTGTTTGACTCTACATTGTTTAGAATTTGTTGTTGAGGAGACACCTCTTCTAGGTTATCTGTAGAAACTCCCTGATTTAAGAAAGTTTCCTCAAAGCTATAAAAATTATCCTTAGTAAGAGCCTGACTTACATCTTTGTCTCACTACACATATTTCAAGAAGAGTTGTTAAGGGGACACCTTTGTCAGATTGAGAGAGTTTTCTCGAACCATCTTTAGAGATATATGAATAGGTTCTTTGCTAAATATCAACTGACAAACAATAACATATATTTGGCTTAAAGAGATAGAGTAAATGATACTCAAATTTTCTTTCTTGTTGTGAATAAACAATTGCATGGGTGCAATGTCATGTTTACTAAGAAAAGCATTGGATTCAGAAAAAGACACTGGATTGTTATCATAAAGTAACTCCTTTGAACTTTCCAACTCTTGTTGTTATGGGTTTCCTTGCCCTTTTTGTCCTTGAATACCCTGAATTATTTCGATTACCTTTTCCTCTATTGTTTCTATATGTCATTTTAAGAGATATAGGTGATTGATGTAGATGTGTTACATATTCTTTCAATCCTTGAAGATCGGGACAAGTTGATCTATTATGTACCATGGCATGACAAATAGCACATACATTTTGTGTATCTTCTACAAAAACTTCTTGGATCCACCTATGTGTGTGTATTTGGGTACCTGTTGAAAACAACACAAACACTCAATAGGTCATTGCATTAGTTCAAATGGTTAGATAAAACGTTAAAAACCACTAATATCGGCCTATTGCCTTCTAACTAGAAA
>MU224983.1:2054491-2075820 GCA_018584345.1 Thuja plicata | reverse complement strand
TTCCTTAATGGAATGTGACAACATTAGGAGGTGGGTTAGAGAAGAATTTAGGATTAGAATTAGATTAGCATGGGTGAATGGGTTGAGAAGGGTTAGAACCCAGGGTAGAAGTGGTTGAGATGGGTTACGTTGGGGTTTGAGAGAATATTAATAAATGAAATAAACTTATTTAATTCATTTAGAAATATAGGAATTAATTATTTAAACAATGAAATTGCTTTTTAATAATCAGGGGACTATAGCCATTTTAATTAATTTAAATAGGCTAGGGGGAATGGGTTCAATGCAAGTGGATAATTGATTTAGGGATTTATTTAATTTCTTTATAATTAAATACTATAGCCATATTTGATTTTTGATTTGATTTAATTGGTCGAAATTGATTTGAATTACATGGCTATAATAGTTAATATAAATCAATGATAAAAATCACCTAGGACATTAAATTGATTTAAAGAATTATGCCAAACAGTAACAGGGTCGTTTGGACATAATCGAGGGTATGATCACACTTAGGGTAAATAGGGTCCATAGTTGCGACAGACCAAATTCAAGTGTTTACACCACCTACCAAATTTAGAGCTTATTTTTATTTGGCTTGGGAGTGTTGTAGTGGTAACCAAAAACATACAGACTCTAACAGGTTTAGAAGGGTCTAAAAAAATCCATGTCATGCTTGATAAAAATCCCTACATGATTTTTCGTGATTTCAATCATATTGAAATTGAACCCAAAAAGGAACAAATCCAGCTTCAAACTACTATGGATTGAAGTTTGTTGTCCATGGTTGCATGCATAAACTAGAGCCTTCAAAAACCTAGGATTTGACTTTATAAATAGCATCTCTCTATAACTTTGAATGAAATAGTTTAAAAAAAATGAAATTTGACTAATCTGGATTAAAAAAAACTTTAGAAACCGCTACCCATTCGTCAAATAACATATCCTTCAAAAGTTCTATGCCTAGATTAAGGCTCCATAACTTACAAATTATCGCCTATTGATGCAGATCATGAATTTGTGCTTACAAAAGATCTTTTGGGAATGTGATATTGATAGATCCTTGTTTCTTGAGCCCTGTAGTTTGCATCTGGTTTTTCTCTATTGATTTAGTTGCTTCTTTGCACCTCCATTCCAAGATAGGTTTTATTTTTTTAGCATTAGCTTTTTTCTTCTTTGTAGGCTTTTTTTTTCCCTTCCTTTGAAACATTGCATTTTTTTCCTTTTTAATGTGGAGTTCACTACTAGTCTGGCCAGCTTCTTTCTCTCGCCTATCTTTGTCGCCATGATTAGCTTTCTTTGGACTTAAGGGGGTCCTATCTTGCTTCATTTCAATAGATCCATTTTGTACATTATTAGTATTTGTTGACGAAACCCAAATCATTGTCTCTTTCCCTTTATGCGGTATTTGAGTACCTGAACAGGATCTTTCTAAAAAAGATTACCATTATTCAATGTAATCCTAGTCTCTGTGTCATTCCCTCTCTACTTCCTTTCAGAATCTGTAGTAGATCCATTTTGCCAAGGTTTTTCGTTATTTGATAAAACCCTAATCACTTATTTCCCTTTCTCCGTCTCTTTTTGTTTTCTGAGATCTAGTGCACCTTGTTTGATAAAAGAATTAAAAAATCCTAAATTTGCTTCAAGTTGCCAATTGTGAAAAACACTCTTCCACTCATTTATAAGTTGGATCTCTTCACATATATCAAACACATCCTAGTTTTCTCTATTCAAATGCATATGTGAGTGAAAGGGTATCTAGTTTGGCCTTGCAAATCTATGCTTGGTGGGTCTTGCATGTTGCCACAAATGATTCCAAGGAGGCAGATTTGTATTCCTTTCTGAATGGTAATCATAAGTTTTTTTTTCATGTGTGCCTTGAACTATAGTAATGTCGCCATTATTCCCCCCCCCCCACAAAGGAGCATCCTTTCATGCCTTCATTCTTTATTCTTTGCAGTACTCATTTAAATAGAGAGCACGTAATCTGCCACCTGTCAGCATGATGTGCGATTTGGACCGGTTATTTTTCTTCAGGACCCAACTACCCGCTCGAGCGTCACATGTCTTTCGAGTGCTCACAACTTTCTTTTGTTGGTGGGCCTATTTCTTTCCCAGTCTATTCTTGTTGAGTATATTTTCTTATGGGTCTTGGGCTTTCGAGGAATGTGCATACTTGGAGGTATCGCAGGGGTTGTGAGACTGTGATTTTTCAAGCACGCGAGACTCCACGCCTGTCAGCCACGCGTCCTTCTAACTGTAGACGAATTAGTGAGCGCGTCCAAATATTCGTGAGTCCGGAGCCGTCTCCGCCATGACATGATTATTCTTCCAGGAGTCATCGCAGTCAGGAGTTAGTAGCAGGCAATACCAGAGGCCATTATGAGGACTAATTTCTCCAATGGATCCAAGCGTGCGAGTCGCCTCTCCTTTAGAAGCGGTGTCAAAGGCGACTTCTCCATTCCACCAAGTGTGCGACACCGCATCTTTTCGGGGTTTTTTTTCTCCCCTCAAGTTTTGGGCTTCTGACTTTCTCCTTCTCAATAGTGTATAACAATGTATTTTGTAATGGAAAACATGAGACTTTTAGACTTGACTTTTGGTATAACTAGAGTAGGACTCTTCCAGAAGATTTTTCGGAGAGCTTTGTTTATTTTGTAGGCCTTAAACTGTAATGGGAAACTAGAAATCTTAATGCAAATTGATCGTGTTTTCAGCCCTTCGATCTTGAAGTTTTAGTGTTTATGAACGTTTCCATGTAGGTTAAATGTATTTCCAAACTTTAGTGTATCTATGTTTAAGCTTTGCTAAATATATTATGCATTCAAGCTTCTCTATTCTGTGAGTGCATTGCATGGTTCACTCTATGTCTTTTATTTTATTATGCTATTGTACTGCTACAACTGTTCCTGGGCCTATATGTTGTGAAGTGGCCTTGATATTTCATCCCTTGAAATAGCATGTGCATTTTGAGTTTAAAGTGTTCCAAAAGCTTGGTGTTTCGCCTTAGTAGGGTTTATATTATGCGTTCAGGCTTCTCTATTTTGTGAGCGCATTGCATGATTCACTCTATGTCTGTTATTTTATTATGCTAATGTACTGCTACAACTGTTCCTGGGCCTATATGTTGTGAAGTTGCCTTGATATTTCATCCCTTGAAATAGCATGTGCATTTTGAGTTTAAAGTGTTCCAAAAGCTTGGTGTTTCACCTTAGTAGGGTTAGTAAATGCAGAAAGTAAATGCAAGACATTAAATCAGTTAATGTATTGTATTGTCATTGATGTCAACTTGATATAATCGGATTGGTCATATACATATTACCATGGACTTCAAGAAACCAAAGAGATAAAGTTTATGGTATCAGTAAACATATAAAGTCAGTGTACACCAAGTGACAGTAAACATCGATGGACAGTGCACACCGGCGGATAGAGAACCTCGAGCAGTTCACAGTGTATATCGAGCACCGCAACACCGAGCATAACTGAAGTGGTCACCGAGCAGAACTGAAGTTGATGCCCGAGAACAACTGAAGTCAATGACTGAGCAAACTAAGAGTTGATCACCGATCAGAACTGGAGTTAGGAAATGACAAAACACTTAGCTGACAGGAGCTATAATTAGAGTTAACTGATTGATTGCTTTATTTTCATCGATCAGATAAACTAAGGATAAGAAGGAGATTTAAAGCACAGAAAATAAGGAGAGATTTGTGGAATAAATCTAAAGCAAAGCTTTAAAGATTAAAGCAATGCATGGCGAGATTTGCGGATCAAGAAAGCAATCTACGTCAAGAATAAGAAAGACAAGGAATGTAAATGGTGAAATCATGTCTATATGAAGAGACAAGTAATTCATTTTAAAGGAGAGGAATGTTGAATATAATTCTGGTAAAGATAGAAGTCTTCATGCAGATCTGATCATACAGGCTGAAGAACAGAGCCAAGAATTCTGCAGACACTAAGCAACAGAGAAGCAACAACATTCACCGAGGAGAAAGAAGAAAGAGGGGAGCCAAGGAACAGAAGAGCATATTGATCAGAAAGGTATTATAGACTTACAATAGATCTAAAAATCTGCAAAGTAAAGTTGTATTATTGAACAGATCATTTACTGTTTCAGTTTAACCATTGTTTCAGAAAATCTCTTAACCGAGTGGGATTTAACAGTCCTTAATGTATTGAGATACTCAAGAGTATCAAAAGTTTTTTCTTTTTGACAGCATAGTGAATGCCTAAGGTCAAAAGACTAACCAATGGTTTTAAATCCTCTAACAAGGTCACACTTAACACTCTATTTGTAACATTTAACAGAGTTGGCTCTTCACGGAGCTCACTTCAGAAGAGTGAAAATTTTGGGTTACTAGTCCCAAGTGGTTTTTCCCTTAAGAGGGTTTCCACGTTAAAAATCTGTGTCAAATATGTATATGGTTCATTGCTTTGATGTTTTTCTTTACACATTACTAAAATAGGATTGGTCGGTAAACACTAAGTTTATTTACTGCTATTCGGTAAAAGCTAGAAAAGATAAACAGTACATTCACCGAGCATTATATATATGTTAGATTTACACAAGGCATACATCTTGTAGGACTGAAGATAACTAGAGGTTTTATATATGCGATATAAGTTTTGATTGGAATTATTGGATTAATTTTTTAGGCCACTTATTCACCCTCACCCCCACTCTCAGTTATTCTAACATAGATAATAATGGTGTATCTAGAGTTACATTGCCAATATTTGTAATTGTGATAATTGTAGCATAAATTATTGTTTTATGGTCACTAGTTTACAACATGTCCAAATAAATGAGCTTGTGAGTATCATTTCTTTTGTAATGGGGGATAATTTCACTGTTGTTTGGGCATTGAAGACAGTTGCAAATGCATTCTTTTGTAAATCGTCACCTTGAGCAAGTGATGTGAGATTATTTGTTGCTTAACGAACTGGTTGAGACTAAGGGCACAACTTGATGCAATTTCAAATCCAATGTTTGACAAAGGCATTAACGAATCATTTGGAAAAAAAGTGCCAAGCATGACAATTTGAGCGATGAACATCAAACCTGATTTAAGCTTGTGCAAATAGAAGACCCATTATTTCCCCAAACATGTACTTTTTAGAGCCTAAGGTTGTTAATGTAGCTATGAAGAGATTGGAGGGGGCAAATAGGAAATAGTGTGGTTTCTAGATAATGTCCCTTTGTTTCTCCATATGTATGTAAAGTTCCTACTGTAATTGGATGAGCCTAGATATCCAAGAAAAAATCATTTGAAGGGACAAATAGAAAATTTCCTATCCTAGCAATAAATGAGTGAGTTGGAAAAGAGTGCATACCATAGCTTAGTAATTATTAGATAATGAATAAAAAATTAAGCTAAAATAGTTTTAAAAAAATTAATAAGTGTTAGTTGTTTGTTAGTTTTTGGATTGTTAGAAGTTAAAAGGCTTTATAAAGCCATTGCAATGTAATCATTTGGTATTGAATATAAATGACTAATTTGTGGCTCCCATTTGTTTCCCATTTTCAATACATGAAAGCTCTGTAATTATAGAATGTAAAATAGGTAGAAATTGGAGATTGGCAAGCAACTCAAAACAAGGTGCAAAGGGGAGGAATAAGTATGTGGGGGTAAAGTATGGCAAGGGAATGGAAGGTGGAGACATAGATGTGATTTGCGAGGATCGCAAGATTGTGCAAAGACGAGTTATTTAGTGTGGAAGAAAATTAAGGTATTGTTGTGGCATAATCACACATCGACCCATTGGGGACCCCTAGGTTTTCATTTTTTTAGAGTTTTGTTTAAGTGTCTTTGTTTCAGTCTTTAGTCTCTTGCCAATGTGAAGTTTATAGTTTTGCCAAGTGTGGGGATGTCAAAAAGTAAAAGAGAGAAAGCATGACCAAATGAGTATTATGATGCCACAAAGGTGTTCAGAAGGGTCAAGGGACGAAGATTGACATTGCTTGAGGTCATTTCTGACAACTACTTTTTAGGAAAATTTGTTTTTTCTATTTTTTGCTTTTTCAAAAGTTTCTTTTTTTGGCATTTTGGGGCCAATCCAGGAACTTCTTTTTTGTTTGTTTTTTTCTAAATTTAGAAAGTTTCTTTTTTCTAAAATTTCTAGTTTTAGAAGTTTCTATTTTGGGAATGCCAAAAGGTGTGAAATTGCCCAAGTGTAAAATTCATGTTTTCAACTTCAAGTTCGTCTGAGATTTCATGAAAAATAAGAAAAGTAGTGAAGAATTCCAAATTTCAAAATGAGGAATAGCATTCATAATTGTGAAAGTTCTTGGAAAATCCTTGTTTTAGTATCAAATTTATCTTGGAAAAGTCAAAAAAAGCTATTGAAAAGAACAATAATGGAAGCGTGTTGATTACTAAAATTTGGGTTGTCTAAAAATTTTAAGATCTTCCAAAATCTGGAATCTCTATTATAACTCCTAGACCTCTAAAACCGCTCTCAAACATCTTGACAATATTAATATAAAATATAACTTAAAGTATAAGTCACAATGACTTGTACTTAAAAGTTATGTTTTATATAAATAAAACTCACCCAAAGAGAGAAATTCCTCAAAGTTCTCGCCCACACATGAAAGTTCTAGAAGAAAGCACAAATGGATCTACTTAAGGAAGCTTCTAGGAGAAAACATAAAGGATTGCCTTGAAGAGAATTCTAGAAGAAAGCAAGATAAGGGTCACCACATAAAAGCTTCTAGAAGAAAGCAAAAAAATAAACAAAGAAAGTCAAATCTCAATGAAAAAAGAAAAAAAACAAGTTTTTTTTTAAAATAAAGCTTCTCCAAGAGATTGACCAAGTTCAATAAATGAGAAATTTTAAAATTTTAAAAAAAAACCACAAAATAAAACAAGTCGATCCCTTCTTGATATCATTGTTTCCTATAAATTCATGAGCTTGGCACTATATTCATTCACAAACGGGGAATTGCAGCTCTCAAGTTAGCAGTAATTTTCAGACTTCACAGTAAAGTAGAGATTTTGGGCAATTTTCAAATTGAATTTCATGATTATTAATGATCATTCCTTGGAATTTTCATGTTTGTTGATGAATTTCTATTCAAAATTTTGTTAGCTTTCAAGATTAGAGGTGATTTTCAAGATTTCTTGAGAATTTTCAAAGGGTTTTATAATCGGATTGACAGGTTAGAACAAGTTTATGCAAGTTTGAAAGATATTTTTATTCCAAATTTAGATTTCAATCTGAAAATTCTCAGAATTGGGGCAAATTCAATGTTTTCATCATTGCTTTTTCATACTTTTAGTCCTAATTCTTGATTGAAAATTCAAATTTTAAAGGATTGAGGATGAGTTTTGGAAGTGAAATTAGAATAAGATTTAATTAAATTTCCATACTTTGCATTTGTAAATTCCATACCCTCTGCTAACTTAGAATTCTTTTTTTTTAATCTTTCAAAGGGTAGATCAATACAATGAGGAAAATACAGCGAAGAAATTCCTCAACCCAAAAGAAGTATGATGATGAAGAATGTGAAAAATCTTCAAAGCATAATGAAATATGCCCATGGAGTGTGTTGGAAATTCATCAAGTATCATCAAAAGTTTTGCCATGGAGAAAGAACTTTCAAGGGAGAAAATTTGGTTGAGTCAAGGAAATTTCTTGATCTATAGTGAACTCCGCCTAAGAAAAAGAAAATTTCCGAAAAATTTCTTGAAGTTGTGAAAAATTCCTGAAACAATCCATGGAAAGTTGTCCAAAATTTCAAACAAAGAAAGTTGTCAAAAATCCACAAGCACAAGCAAAGTCCTCCCCGCTTAAGATGACTTGAAAATTTGGCTAAGTGTTGACAACCTAGGTGAAGAATGCAAACCAAGACATGAAATTCACTCTCTGGAGCCAGAGAAAAGTTTGGAAACTTTGGAATCTAAAGCCATTTGAGGTTGAAATCACCAAGTTTTCAAAAAAAATTCCAAGTTCAAAGGTCAAGATTCAAAGGGCAAATGTTAAGTTTATGCATAGAAAAGAAGGGGTATAAGTTTCTAGAGAGAGAAGGTGTGAATTTTGGAAAGAGGATTTTTGGAAAGTGAAGTCACTAAGAAAGCAATAGTGAAAATTGCCTAAGTATGGGAAATTTCTTGAAAATCGAACTTGAAAGTGCATTTCTAAGGATGAGACTTTATCATTTCCAGAACTTAGAAGGCCATTTCCAGAGTAAAGATAAGATTGGTGAAGTCATTGTAATGAGTTATTGACAATTTTCTCAATATTGTTTTGCAGATCAGATGCAAAGTGAACAATCAAGGGTAGACAAAGATGAAGGAGATGCTACAACAACCTCAGATTTCCAAGATCAAGATCAAAGGAAGGAATTCAAATGGTATAAAGAAAGATGATATTCATAGATGAGGAAGCAAACACAACTAATGATTTTATCACCTACGAAGAATTTTAGGACAAGAAAAAGAATGGATGGGCAATGGAAGATTTCAAAGACATCATCTAGATTTCAAAGTTCACACCAAGAAGCCCAAGATCTTGGATCAAAGATAAAGAACATTCAAAAGGAAGAAGAAATTCTAAGTTCAAGGAGGTTTAAAGATAATGCAACTTGGGAATACTTTTCCAAAATCCCAAAATTGAAGAAGAGTTGTTCAAAGCCAAAGAGATTAAGCATGTCAAGGTGGCAATCACCTATCTCCACCAATCAAATAATTTCATGACAAGGCGTCCAAGTTCAATGAACCTAATATTTTCTTCATTAGGATAAGGGGTGTTTTCTTCTAAAAGAAAGCTCCATCAAATGTTCATTTTTCATTAGTTCTCACTAGATAATCATTGTAAACCCTAATTAGGGTATAGTTGTCTAAATATTGGTCGTCAATCTTAAATTTATCTAGACCCTTCATCTATTTTTGAGCTCCTATATAAACCCCACTCCTCTCATTTGTAAAGGGGAGATTCAGATATTGTTTCGGAGAAACTGCTTAAGTAAATTCAATCTTCAATTGTTGGTGAATTTAAATATCTTTTGCAAGTTGCATGTTTTATGTCTTTCACTTAGAATAGATTTTATTTTCCAAGTTAGATTGACTGGAAGATTTGATGAAAAAGCTTTATGTGGAATGAATATGTTCATACCTTTCATAGTTGGATGATTTTCAATTATTTTGGAAGGTTAGACTTAACACTTGAAATATATTTAATTTCTATTGTGAAAATCTTTTGAAATACCTCAGAAGATAGCGCCATCTTTGTGAAGTTGTTGAATTTGGCAAAATGGGGATAGGTTTTGGATTCCACTTCTGCAATCTTGTCTCCCGAGTTGATAGGATTAGTTCATAGAATTAGTTTAGGATTAGAATTATCTTCTCAACCCCTCCTCTTTTGCGCTTTTTTTAGAAATCTTTGCTAAATCCAAAAAAAAAGGAAAAAAAATAATTGAAAAGTTGAAAATGAAATCTTGAATAACCACATAAGTTCCCCTTGGAGGTTTTCAGCAAATCATCCTACCACAAGAGTCTATCCTGAACAATAAAATCATGTATTTGGAACCTTGGAGTCATCTTTGTGATCACACAGTTTGTCTATTAAGTACATTGAATATTTTGATCAAGAGAGGATAGAGTACCCCTAGTATTTTATTTTGAGTTGTTTGTGTCATAAAACACACACCAACATGTAAGTAATTTGCAAGAATTACACTATTATGCTAGAACTTCAAAACCTTTAAACACACATGCCCCCAAACATGGAAATTCAACACAAAGGTATAATTTCAGGATTAAAAGGAGCATAACACATAATATAAAGAACAATTTTACAACTAGGGCTCATTTAAGGAAATCTTGGAACAATTGTCAACGATGAGCAAAATGAGGATTAGGGGTAATACTGAAGGGAGAAGACATGTAAATAGATAGCAAGCCAACACACTCTTTAATGATGTCATACACCAAGGTTCAAATCCCTTAGAGTTATGATTCAACCAACTTCAACCCCTAGGTGACTTTGATGAACTAGATCCACTTGCTAATGGTAGCATAACCAAACAGCATCTTCTAGTTTAGATATATGCTCCCTCATAATGTTATAATATATGAAAACAAAGATACCAATGGAAGGGAACAAAATTATATGGACAGTGCAAAATACACCTGACACGGAAGTTTCTCAGGCTGTTACACATTTTGCCCACCTCAATGAAGCCAAGACAGAGCAGTTGTCTAAAAGATATGGGAGGCTACATGAAGAAACAATTGCCATAGCCAAAGATAGAGAGAAGGGTTTGATGAAGATCAAAGTGCTGGAGGATGAATTGGATGACATGAGAAACAAATTGGAAGAGGCACTCAAAGCTATTCCCCCTCATGTTGAGAAAACAGAAGTTATTGAACCTCTTGTCACTAAGGAGTCTGCTCAATCAGCTGAGCAATCTAACAAGGACAAGAATGAGGCTGCTCTCTCTGCTTTGATCAATATTTTGCAACATAGGATTGATGTGATAAAAGGCAAATTGGATTTGGTTCAAAAGTCACGCAATATCTTGCAGCAAATTGACAAGAATGATAAAGATGCAATGGCAACCCTGGATCCATTGTTTAGTGTATGGTCCTGCAGGAGTTCTTTGTTTGAGAAGCTAGAAATGTTACAACCTCATAGGCCAGATATTCTTGAATCAATTAAAGAGGTTGGGGAGATAATTGAACAAATTGGTGCATCCCTGTCTTTCTTTAAAGGAAAAGCCAGTCAGGTAAAGTTGAAATTAGATATGTTTGGCCCAGATTATAGTAAGTACATGCCACCTATGCACAATGAAAATGGTGAGTTAAAAAGTGTTGAGGAATGGAGGAGTGGATTTGATATCTATATATAATCTAACAATCTTGCTATAACAAATGATAAAGATATAGAAACTGACAAAGATATAGAGAACTAAAACAATGAAGACATACAATTACAAGTAAAGATTTAGAACTTGAGCCTAAACACAAAAAAAATCAAAACAAAGTACAGCAGAAAATGACCAATAAAAAAGAACTAAACCCTTCAAAACACTTCCTCTTAATTTTAAGGTTTGAGTTTTAAAACCAGTAATCCCAAGGTTTGATGGAACTTAGGCATGTTCATAGAACACTTACCATGGATATTCTCAGTATGCCCTTAATCCAAGTATAGGAACGTGTGGTATTTTTACCTTGGTAGGTGTCACCAGAATGGAGTTTCCAAAAGAGCATTTTAGGTTGTTAGAACTTCGCTTATATCCCCCCAAATGCTTTAGTAATATCAACATCAAAGGTTGACATGAGAAAATACAAGAGGAAATGTGTGAACATTAACGCTCACAGATTGAGTCTTTTTACATGGACAAAATGGTTGGTAAATCATTTTTGTTCACATATATACATTTTTTGTGAGAAGAAAGAGAAAGACTACTCTTCATTACATACATTTCAATGAATTAGTTAAGGTACATTCCATGTGGAATTTTCCCGATTGTGTTTGAAAATTTTGATAACCAATTGATAAATTTTTTGCAAAATTTGTCTCAATCAGCCTTTTTGGTAAAAATTTTGTGCATAAAAAATTAGTATTATGATATCCTCTTTTTTCCAATAACCGGTCTCTGTCTTCTCCATGCATGCTTTAACCAAGCATTTTAGGCTGTCAAGAGTGTACAGGGATGAAGCAGCATGCTTCAATCGAGAAACAGCATAGAGAACAGACATACCTAGAAAGAGAAACAGTTATAATGGTAAACCTTAAACTAGGGAAGGACTATAAGACAATAGTTCTGTTCACCACCACCTGAAAGCATGAGGTTGTTTTCCACAGTTGGCTAAAAAGCCTTGCAGCTAGATTCTAATTCCAGATACCCTAACTTCAATTAGTACATGTGACACGGATGTGATAATGCTGATCAAAAAACAGATTAAGCTGGGTGCAAAATAGATGAGGTTGGGTGTAACCTGTATGAGGCTTGGTTGAAACCAGGTGATTTTATGCAGAATGGACACCTCTCAGATTGGAATTTTTAGTGGAATGGTATCCTATGCTTGATCAAAGACATAAAGATCAGTATCTTCTGAGGAAAAAAATCTCAATCTTCCAAAGACGAGAAAAATCTTAATTACATTAGAAAGAATCCATTGAAAAGAAAATGTTTTCTTCTCATTTCCATGGGTTGAATTTGATCGATGTCATTTGAGGTTAATTCTCAAAAACTCTGGCCCTATTTGTTCAATGCATCATCCTTGGCCTGGCTGGAATCACAATTATTTTCAAAATCATGTCATCCTTTAAGTAAGACTTTAATGATGTATTTCGGAAGGCATCATGAGTCTTCATTGAGACCTAGGCATAATATTAGATCAAATTCATATGCCACGATGATGGAAAAGAGACTCTGGCACTGAATAATCACATAAAATTGTCTTTTTCTTGAAGCGATATCTAATAAACACATTCCTCTCTCCTAATACACTACTAATAGAAGGCCAAATTATTTCTGCAATGGCACATGTGGTTCTCATTTATATTAAGGGACAGAGGAATGAAGTGGATGTGCAACAGGGGAATATTTGCCCTGTAAAATTATCTCCATGGGTCTGGATATGCAGAAGTGAATTGTTAACTGTTCTAAACAGACACAACACACTGAAACACAGAAATATTATTTCAAAACACAAGGTCAGAATTAATTGAAATGTTTAAAATACAATCTGTCTTATACAGTTTGTCTGAATCCATGCCATGACCAACAACCACAATGAATATACGCATGAATATAATGAATGATTGTCTGAAGGAATGTAGCGAAAAATAAGTAAAATCAATTTATTGTTACAGATTATTGCCAGTGGCAAGCAATTGCTCTGAGTTCTGTAGATGTTTGTTGGAAACAAAGATACATAATATCTGAGTTCTGTAAATTGCAGTTAAATTTTCTCACACACGTATCCAATGAAAGTCTGAAATGGATAACAAGAACAGACCCAGAACCAGACTATTAGTTTTGTTATAATACAGAAGTTCAAATGAGTTAGCAAAATGTAGAATGCGGTAAAAACAAGCAATTACTGGTCACTGGAGCAATTAGCGTTTTGCACCATTCACAAGCTTTTGTTTCTTATTCGTTACTCTTTGCACGGATGCAAACACATAACTTTCACAACAAAATGAAATAAGTAATCTTGATATCTTGACCTTTAACATATTCTACAAAACAATGGTTAGCAACATGTAATTCTGTGTGAACTACTAAAGGGGAATCATTACCGTGCCCAAGATAGCTCCAAAAAGCTCAAAAACCTGCCTTTGTTCTTGCAAAACCTTCCATTAGCTCATTCATTGGCAATTTGGCATCCCACAGGATTTTACTTTCAGTGGGACCTTCAAGTTTTAAATAATTTAGTGCAAGCATACATCCATGAACCATTGAACAGAGTTAATGTTGCTAATGTGCTTTCTCTGTGTTGTTGAAGGAATTTGACATAACAATGCAGATTGACACATCCTATCAAATTGATCTATTCACCTTAGTGCAAGCTCCAACTCAGTCTATAATCTTATGAGGAAATTATCCTGATCTGCATATTAATAACCTCTCTTCTCATTTTTATTATTTTGAAAATATTACTTAAGTAGACTTCAAGTTATTTACCCTTCCTGTTTGACACTTGGCCAGCTTCTTTCAATAGCTCGATGAGTTTCTCTTATCTGACTTGAACATTCTACTCTAAAATCCTGATCATGTCTTCTAATCTGCACAATAGATAAGGTTTACAATATTATTAGGCAAATTAGAGAAGTTCAAACCGCCATAAAAATCATCATCCATATAATAAAAAAAAACCACAAGGATTGTAGCTGGACAAGTAAGGGTCAAGACTCAAAAGTCGAAGCATAGTGTGATAAGCATCAAGTCTATAGTATATACTATATACATAAAAAGAAAGTCACTTTCTGAATCTTCTTTAGAAAATAGCGAACAGATATACTGTTACTTTTATAAACAAGACTGAAGACAGATTAGAGAAGTTCAAACCCATCATAAAGAACATCATCCACTATATAAATTATAGACAAGAAGAATTCAAGCTGGAGGGTCAAGTTAAAGCATAATGTGATCAAGCATCCAAAACCATAGTATATACATACAAAGAAAAATCACCCTTCTGAATCTGCTTTAGAAAATTCAAAATAGCAAACAGAAATTTTATTACTTTACACACCTACAAACAGAAATTTAATTACTTTACAGAAATAGCAATCAGGAGTGATTTTGCTTTTTATGTATATACTATATAAAATATATAGACCAGATAAATTGAAGCTGAATGAATCATGGTCAAGAGTTAGCATAGTGTTATCTAGCATCAAAAGTGAAGTCTACAGTATCTACATAAAAAGCAAAATCACTCTTTTGAATCTGCTTAAGAAAATAGCAAACAGAAATACATTTATTATGAAAGCATGCCGTTTTTATATGACATTCCAAATAGTTGCAACACTGACAATCAATTCGTTTGAACAAAACAAGCATTATCAGTTTTTGGAAAGAGAAAATATCAAACTAACTTAAAGACAGTACAAAGTTCATCCATACAGAGCACAGTATAGGTAGTTGATGATTAAGTTTCGCAGAGCTACAATAGTAAATTCCCATCTGATTTTTTTATATATTAGCAAGCAAACCATGAGAAAGACAATTGATTTTCTATGACAGATCCAACATGGTTTACTTGTGAAAGAGAAACTTTATACACGAACAATGATCAATGCATCACAATATAGCAACTGTAGATGGGTGAATCACTATGAGAGATGCATAATTTCTTCAAGACACAATTGGACATTTTGTCAACAGGTGAAGCATACACAGCTGTGAACTGGTTAAGTATGGCTGCAAAACATAAGATACAATATTCAATTTTCCAATTTGGAGGAACCAAAAATGTTATTATTCTCGAAGAAGTTTGAGACGGTATATAAAGCATCATAGCCACTTAATATATCCATATAGAGCAAGCAGTTGCACTTTTGGCTCAAAAGTCATAACAGCTCAAGAAGTGCCATAATTCAAAAATTCGTTAACTACTGAAACTACATTAGCAGACAAGAAGTTGCAGTACAAGTAAACAATATGAATTATAATTCATACATCAAATGAATACACAAGAATGTGGAATTAAATGCTTTATTCAGGGATTCAGGCTTCGGATTTGGCAGTACAGCAGCAGCTTTTCCTCCTAGGTATGGTACAGCCAGGTACATTCATACAATATCTGTGTATGTGTGTCTGTCTGTATAATAACTATATAAATATATTAATGATAATTATTATTCACAATGTTTGGCCCTAACCAGATCCATTTGCTTCCTTCTCTATTCTACATGCTTGTCGTCAAATAAAAAAGAAAGTTAATTTCCTGGAAAAGTATGCCTTAGACAACACAGTGCAATGTATAATTAATAACAAGGCTGAAGCATGGGCTAACTTTGGCCTCCAATTCAAACTTTAATGCCAACCTATAAACATTTGAGTGGAGTGTCTGCTTACAATAATTACATATCCCTCCCCCATTGTTAACTCATGGCAGATTGCTTGATCCCGATGGGTCATGAATCATGATTGTTCATATTGGTGGCAGCTCTCATCTCACATCATGAAATCTACTCCTCATAATAAGTAATGCTGAGTTTGTTGGATGGGACGGAATGATTTGGAGGGCTCTCAAGGACGTCCATTTTAAGAGGTGATGCCATTTGTGATATACTTTCATTACTCCCTCAAACGGTGGCAACAATACCAAGCAAGACAAAAATGGATTCAAATGTGTGAAATGGTTTGAAGGAAATGACAAATAGCATTTCTTGGTGAAATCTGATTTGGCTTCCATGTTCATTGGCATTCTGCTTGATATGGAAGAAGCCATTAGGGCTATGATATTGCTAGCAAAATCTTTCATCGGGAAGGGATTTCTCATGAGCTTAGACGGCACTTTGGATAGAGTCATTCCTTCAAAAGGGTTAGTGCGCTCCGACAAGAATATTTCCTTGGCTGCTGGCTCTTCAGCAGGAACAAGCTCCTTCATCGTCTCCTACACCTGCCAGTATGAGAAAAAATGCAAAACCTCGAAGGGCAGTCGCCTTCCTCATTTTTGTGTGAATTGGTAAACTTAGGCAAATTAAATTTGAGTTCTGCATTTGATGAGGAATCTAACTCTGGAATAGTATAACCTGCTCCCCACGATGCTCAAGAAGGAAGATAATTATAGGTAATATTAATAGTGGTACCTAGAAATCAGTTCTCTTCTTGTGGGTTTTACTCTTCATGGCAGGGCCAATTGAACCTTGGTTAATATGTTCACAGCTAAGTCTCTGTAGGATTTTGCATTGTATCACCTGCATTTTGCATTTTTTTTTAAATGATAGGGTCTCCCACTAACTATGGGTAAAAAAGATTAGTATGCACCCCTATTCGTGGATAGATGCACAATGCATGTTCATAATTTCTGATTAGAGTATAATGGGAGTGGCCCCAATGACAACACTTAATATATCAATATCTATCTATATATGTGTATAATAAATACTACGCTACTGGTTCATGGGCAAATGACGCCGGGTCCCAGGCTAATTCATTGCAGGTTTGAACAGGGTTCCAACCACAACCTGTGGGTTCGGCTGTACTGAACCCGAGATGAATTTTGTCCCCAAACTCGTGCATCTGCCAAATTTGGCATGTTTCCAATTTTTGTTTTACTTTTTAAATTTGTCTTTTAATGCAATATTTTTAGTTGGTGGTACTTCCATGGAGAATCATACACACCTACAACCTCTTCTAATCAAAATTTTATCACCACTTTTATTAAAAAACTTTATCTTTTAAATTTTATTTATATTTTAATTTTATCATTTAAATTTTGTAACTCTGAACTTTCTAATGATGTATTGATAGGTTGCTAGTTCATCTATATCTGAGAGGAATTAGAGGACATTTCCTCCATCCACTAAATAAGGTGCAGTAGTGCATTGGAATTCAAAGGCTAAGCAAACTATCCACTGAACAACCTTATTTAATTATCTCTCTATGAAATATTTACAATGACAAATATATGCATCAACATCTATTTAATTTTTAAATGGCAATGGAACCTGTAACTGTTTGTATGCAGTCATAGACCTCCAAGAATGTATCGCTGCCTTCAAATAATGTCCACAACTGACGCCAAATGCTAGCAGCCTGTAATAGGAGGCTCTCACAAGTCAAAACAAGCCCTTATTTCCAAACACAGGCCCTTGTAAATAAATTGATGCTTTTAATTTATGAATGTCGCCTATCTTAGTGACCTGCGGCTGCCTAGAATTTCCAAACACAGACCTCTATATGGCTGCGATCTGCATTAAAACAATCCTCTGCCCTTGCAAAATGTCACTGAGATTAATTGGCTGCTAATTCTTCAATCACTGCAAACAATGCAAACAATCCTGGCCTCTAAGTGAAGCCAACGCCTAGCACAATTAGTCGGGTGTTTCACCAATTCACTGTGCTGAAACAACTTGGAAGAATTCTCAATTCTTCAAGCTCAAATCTGAAACCCTTGTTTCCCACTCTTCAACCCAAGCAACAAAAGCAAATGCACAAAATAAAGAATGGTTTGATTTCCTCTTGCTATGGCTTTTATAATTTTCCAAAGGAAAATCGCCCATTGAGCTTCAACGTTACACTCCACATAATTTCAAAACATATTTGTTTTTTATGTAAAAGATTTTGTAACATTTGAAATATAATATATAATTATATTCCCTCCATAACTAGGCGCCAAGTATTAAACTTATGAAATAACTATTAATTGCACTTGACTACACTTTATAATAAGCTTTTAATTAATTATTAATTAAGTGTAACTCAATTAATAATTATTAAACAAATAACAAGCTTATTAATTCTTTCAAATGATCAACTCCAATTCCAGATGTTCACTGCATGAACCTGATGCCTAGGTGCCCTGCCACAAATAGCAACTATCTATCATTGACTTACTATAAATAGTAAGTCTTAAAATGAATGCTCTCTTGATATCACCACAATTCCATGTTGCTACCAATTGTTCAAGTCCCCTGCTAAGGATAGTAACCCTGACTTCCCTGAAATAGTCACTTACTATAAATAATAAGTGTGCCACTCTAACTCAAACAAAAAGCAATCCTGAACATCCCTGACCTTTGGAGTGGGAAAATAGCCTCTAGCTCGACCAACTGAGACCCTTTATCCAACTGATTAGCCTACGAGGATCACTAATAGGCTAATCCTCATTGCAACTCGTAGTGAGCTAAAAAGGGGCCATTACATTCTGCCCTCCCTAAAATTGCTTGTCCCCAAGCAATCTCAGAAACAAATAACACATTAGTCCACTTGGATCCTAAGGGTAGAACTGTGTAATGTCCCTGCTGATACCAACTAGCCCCTGTAACATCATCACCAATACAACTGACAAAATCTGACAAACTGAATCGAATCCAACTGTAGATGTCGCGGGAGTGAATACCTCGTAGGGAAGTAACTCGGAAGGCTAACAAAGCTTGCTTCACAATACTGCAAAAAGTGAGCTGTCAAACACACTGACCAACACATGTGCAACTGAAATGTGCATCTGAAAGAGGTCATGCACATGAGGGTGAAACGTAAAGCCATACGTACTCGGCACCATGTACACACCCAAAAACTCCCCTGCGTGCCCTGTCTGAAATCCCGATGCACTGGAAGGATCCCAAACTCTGAGTAGATGCTTGTCAAGAAGAACATCCTCTGTGTGTGGATCAGAAAAGAAGTGATGAGTACTCCTCCATGTGTAGTTGCGATAAAAGGCTCCCACCTCAGTCAAGCATTGACTATCATAGTCCTGAATATTTCAATATAACCTTTGTCATCTGATTCATCGTCAATAAGGCCTGCAATGGATGTAACCATGGGAGAACTTGATGCAACATGTGGTTCTCCGCTGCTGTCAACAGATGCACTCATCCCAACTGTAACAACTACACCTGTAATTGAGATAAGTGTGGCCACATCCTCAACCTGCTCACAACCATAATTCATGGGCATAGGAACATCACCAACTGCTGCTATAGGAAACTGAACTGTGTCTGCAGACGGTGAAAATTGTGCCAAGCTCAAGTCAGGTGAGTGGTCAACATCAACCTCAAAAAGTGGATTGCCGTATGACAATGTTGTATCAATCTCAAACAAAGGATTGCTCACAAAGTGAACCCCGCCACTGTGCTGATTTGTATGTTAATATGACGTATCTACATCACTCACTTCATAATCAGCAACATGTGCGCTATCATCTGTGCACACATCAACATCCAAGGGCGTGCTACAAGGTACCCAATGGACGGCTCATCTGGTAAGATAGAAATTGCTAATACGACAGTATCTTTACACTTTTCTACCAAAGTAGTTGCATGTCCATCCAAAACCCAATTCAGGGACCTATTGCCAGATACCATTTCCCTACCACTATATAAACCAACTCTTCTTGCAAATAAGTCATGAGCTATCCTGTGATATTGCTTCTTAGCTGAACCATGCATACCGTATAGCTTTGGATGAAAGTCCATAAAATGGTAGAAACATGGTTGAAAATCGCGCAGATATATCGCAAATATCGCGATATATCGTGCTTCACAAAGCTGCCCGATATAATCATTGTCATTGTCATTGTCGCGCGGCAATGATAACACGAAAAAATCGCGATTTTGCACGCGTTTTCTACAAATAAATCGCGGAAAAGTCAAACAATCAAAAGTTTAAAAACAAAGAAGTGAAAATCACAGACGCGAGTTAGGGTTGTCCATTTCATTTGTTGGTGAACGACGGCTTTCAGTGACGGTGAGCGACGACTTTCAACTTTAGTGAAAATATACAAACAGTTTCAGTGTTGAGTGACGGTGAAAAATCTACAAACAGTGACAAATTTGATAAATCCGATAAAATTATTTGCAAATTGCAACTACATTCCCGAAGTCAAGGGACACATTCGAATTCCGTTAATATTATTTTAATAAAATATGGTTTCATTTGATTTTTCATTGTTTTAATGGTTTGTTTGTTTCTCTTTATTGTTGTTTTAGTTTTCTAATAAATTTTAGCATATTAAAATATTAATAATTAATATATTTAGTATTTGAAATAAAATATTATGTATGATTATTATTACATCTGGTATATGGTATAGTTTTATAACTATTTAAAATTAATAATAGAATGATTAAAGCGTGATTAGTGTGTTAATTATTTACTATATAATTATTTAATTTAATTGATTATTTTTTTATGAATATATTTGGTATTATAATATTTAAATTAAAAACATTTAACATATTTAATATTTTCAAATCCATATGACTAATTTAATCACAATATTTTTTCCAATTTTTTTCTTGTCAAACTTCATCCTAATTTTATTATTGCCCATCTCGAACTTAAACCTTATGACTTAGTGTATGTGTGTTTTTCAAGAATATTTTAAGAAATTACAAATTTTAAAATGTTCGATAAAAGTGCCAATTTATTGCCGATTTATTCACCGAGTTTTTCAAAAAATTTGGGTCAGCCGAGTTATTGTCAAGTCCGAGTTTTTCAACTATGGGTAGAAAGATAAATCATTCTTAACATTTTGAGGAAGAGTGTTATATTCCTCAAACATGTTAAGCATTGCATTCCTTCTGACACTCATTTCATCCTGTGGTGTAACCTTCATCTGCTTTCCCAGCTTAATTAATCTCCTGATTATTTCCATGACTGAAGCAACTCCAAGAGTGTTTGATCACTCACATGTCATCTGTAGGACCAATATAAAAAATTTCCCAACCCCCCAATAGGATAGCAGGAAACTGCTCTAATACAACTGTGAGAACCTGTTGATGTGAGTTTTGTACCACTACATAACATATAGGACTAAACGCTTGATACAGGGTACCAAACACTCAACCCTCTCTTGAAAAGCATATACTCACAAAGGACGTGAGGAAACACTCCAAGGTTCTTTACCTGTGGATCCTAACTTAGTTACAATGATGTGATTTGCTAGTAATCACGTCGGCGGGCTTACGTTGTTCATTCAAGGACATCGGATTCTGGCTATGATGACAATGGGACTTAGATTTTCAATGTATATTCAACGGTTCTATCTCCTTAATTTACATCACCTCCAACTTCACTCATCAATCTCCAACTACTAGGCTACTCACTGCTTTACTACTACTCCTATGGAATGGAAAGATTAGCAAATGGACGGGGATCAAACCTAATGAAAGCTTGCCAGCGGCGCTACCTC